>JASKGM010095410.1:0-12882 GCA_034509205.1 Ceratonia siliqua
TGTATCAATCTGTAAGTTTGTTTTCTATTCACTGAGTCAGTGGACTCACCCCTCACTTTACATTTTCAGATCCGCAGATAGAGAGTTTACCTTCAACTCCGCCTGCACCTTTCGAACCTGCTGATTAATTTGGTAGTGAGTCGTTCCTGATTTGTAGTATTGGATTTATTTGAGGGTTGTGGATAAAGTTGGATAGGATTTATTCATAGTTTTTTATTATTGATTCATTTGCATTAATTTTGTATAAACTTGATAAACAGTCTATGATGGACTTTTACTGTTTTTCTGATAAGCCACTGAGGCTTCTGGTTGGTGGTGGGTTTGTCCACCTTGTTTTATTTGCAGGTTATACCCTGGGATAGTCCATATTTCAGAGGAGACTCTGCCGAAATTTTTAATAAAATTTTAACTTAGAGTATTTTTCTATTATTTTTTGTGAAATGGCATTTTAGTTATCGCTTACTTAAGGATGATTTTGAATGGTATTGGTTGCATTGATATGTGAGGTTGGTAGGTAATTACCTAAAGGGTGATTATCTACGCCGGTCACGTGTCCTAAATTGGGGCGTGACATACTACTTCAACACATATCTTCTTACTCCATCATAAACCAAATTTATATAGCTTAGAAATCTATTAATTCTAATACTCTGTTATATTAATAACAATAAACCAAAAAAAATTTAATAGAAATTGATATTGTGACTTGTTTCGTATAGTAAAGGACAACACAGATAAAATGATATTTAATCCAAGCGTACAGGTTATAGTTTATTCATATAATTATTATAAATATAAAAATATTTAATAAAATAAATATTTCTAAAATTTTTAAAATAAATAATAAACAATATAAAAAGAATATAATTATATAAAATATTAGAAATCTATAATATTAAATAATCTAATAAATAATTTATAAATAATAGACATTAACTAAAATTAAGATTTTAATATGATCAAAACTATAGAAAAATAAACTTTTTTCAAGTATAATTTTTTTAAAAGAATTCAAGTAATATTTTTTTAAAACAAAAAAATTTTGAAATAATTATATTTTTAAAACAAAATTTTTTTTAAGTAATGATACCTCTAAAACAAGAAAATAAAAATTTTTTTTTTCAAAACATGATATTCTTAAAACCAAAAATATATATTTTCAAATAATTTTATTTTTAAAACAGGAAAAAATTATTATTTTTAACTAATTATATTATTAAAACAAAAAAAAGAAAATATATTTCAAAAAATGAAACTTTTAAAAAAAGTATTTTCAAGAAATTATATTTATAAAAAAATATTTT
Source organism: Ceratonia siliqua (assembly GCA_034509205.1). NCBI lineage: Eukaryota > Viridiplantae > Streptophyta > Magnoliopsida > Fabales > Fabaceae > Ceratonia > Ceratonia siliqua. Next base: position 1,305 of record JASKGM010095410.1, read on the forward strand.
TTATTCTTAAAATAGAAAAAAAAGATTTATTCTTCTTCTTTATATGACACTCTTCTTTTTATTGTGTCATGTTAGAGTCATAAGAATGAAAGGAAGAGTGACAAAAGTAATTTTGTCATTAATTTTTTTAATTTATTTAAAAAATCTTAACAAAATTAAGTTAAAGAAAAAAGAAATATATATTTTTAAAATAAAAAAATATAATTAAAACGTATCGAAAAGAAAGAGGACTTTACTCTAATAATAATTGTCGTTTTCTCACAAGTGGACGTAAGGTAATGTACATTGTAAACGAGCGGCATCCCTACGTCCTTCATCCCAACCACTAAATGGATTTTTATGGAAAACGATCATTTTTATATTTCTTATTACATTTACTTATTTATTAATAATTTAATATATAATAAATTATTTTTATAAAAATATAAAAATATTTACATTCATCTCTTTTGAAATTTTTAAAACTTATATTTACACCTCATATAATTTTAATTTATACAAAAAAATTCAAAAGTTTTTAAAATCTATACTTATATTTCTTGGGTTTCTTTTTTTGTGTAATAGGTAGAGGGGGGAGTGAAGATTCAAACTTTCAACTTTCATGTCATTTTAATACTTAGTGATAAGGAGAGTATCACTTGAACTATGTTTCATGGGCTACTTTATCTAATTTTATAATAAATAAAGCTTATATAAAATTTTTAAAAACATTAACATAGACTTTTGATGATTTGTGGTATATTAAATTAGGCAATTAAAAAGTTTTAAGAAGAAAAATATATTTAATGCAAGTTTTGTTAATAATTTTTTTAATAAAGAAAAGATTTTTGTACAAATTAAAATTAAAAAAAAAGTGTGAATGTAAATTTTAAAATTCTTAAAAGTGGCGAATGTAATTTGCTTTAAATATTATATATGAGAAATTTAAAAGTAATATAAATTTAATAATTTTAAGACAATTTTATTAGGTGGCTGTTTAGATTGCAATCAGTCATAATTGTACACAAGATTCATTATAATTTAATAAAAAATAATTAAATAATTAAATTTTTTATTAATTTAACTAAAATCAATTAAAAATATAAAGAAATAAGTTTTTAATTATTCTAAAATAAAATTTGGCAATTTTTAATTTTTACTGTAAAAAATTACTGAGTTGTATAAAGATTCATTAAGAAATAGAAAGTTTGGACTAAAATTGTCATTGAGATTTGAACTTAATTAATAGGCTTATTTGTATTTTTTGTCTTTGTAGTTTATCAAAAATATTTTAGTTTTGGTCTCCATAATTTTATCAAAATTGCTGCAAAGTTGTAATTTTGGTTTTCCTAATTTTATTATGTAACTAATCTTAAAAATATAGGAACCAAAATTATAATTTTAGCAAATTAAAGGGATAAAAAACGTAACTAATCCTAATTAATATTTAGCATGTTTATTTTAATTTTTTTTTTAATAACCCCCTATCATTTTTGGCCAACCCCCAAATGGATCAATGGGTGAGTTTTTGTGTGGATCTCTTCCTAACTAATGGGATGTAACATATTTGGCTTATTTGAGAAGTCTTTTACTATTATAATGGTAGTTGGGTAATTTTTTTGTCGAGAGTGGAAGACACTGTTTGGTCACAAGTTGGAGAGTTTTGAAAATTTTCTCTCAACCTTGAAGCACACCCATCTTGGAAGAAAAGCTATTTTTCTACCACTTTGGTGTCCAAATCCATGGTGATTTCTATTCTAATTCAGTTCAATTTTTAGTATGTTATACTCTGAGTCCTTTAAACGAGCCATAACAAATTAGAAATCGTCGTCTTTGGAACTCGAACAAATCTAAGTCTATGACAATTTACGACCCTTAAATTGGCAAATTTCATATGTTAGCAATGTTATTAAAAAATAGTGGAATCAAGTCTTCGTTCAAAATTGAGGAAAAAGCTTGCAAAACTGGTGAAGTTGATAATAAAGCCAAGAGCCCTAGACGTAATCCAATTAAAAAAGAAAAGAGAGAATATTTTAAATTAAAAATAGAGTTTACTTGGAGAGGAGAGAAAAAGTAATTGAGATAAATTTTAGCAGCTTGACTAACAAGCTTTTTTAGTAGCAAGAAAAGTTTGCTAGAGAAGAACAAGTTTGAAACGCAAACATATGATGTTATCACGTAAAAATCTGATGTTAATGGATTTAATAATGTTAAATTACATGTAATTTTCTTTAATTTTAAGTTAATAATACATCAAATGAATTTTGGGTTAACTTAAGGCAATCGAGAGAATCGCACTAAGGATAATTTTACCGATTGGGAGAGGCCTAAGAAAAATTACCTCGTGACATGTAACAACTTATGTAACTACTTTCGAGAGTTGCATTGGGGATCATGTCAACACGAGAGAACTCTCACCACCTTTAAATAGAGATATAGAGAAGCCTCAACAACAACCTTAAGATAAGCTAAGCTAAACGGTATTGTCTCTCCATACTGAAAGTTAAACAATATTAAGAGGGGTGAATTAGTACTATATGAAAAATAAACAATTTTGAATTTTTTTTATGAATGAGACAAACTAGAATGAAAACAACACTTAATATTTTTTTAAGTTTTTATACGAAAGGTTCATGAAAACTTTCAGTTGCCTAAAACTTTTTAAGTACTTAAAAACCAACTAGTTCCAGATCTGAAAAATAAAAACTTAAAGAAAAAACAAAGATGGGAAAGAACACGGTGATTTATACTAGTTTAGCCTCAATATAAAACTTACGTTTAATTCCCTTAGCTCTAAATGAAATTTTCTCCATTATTCAACAATCTCCTTACAATTTTGATTTTTCTTATTCACTAAAAACAAATGGATTCACATTTTCCCACAAATAGAATGGTTTCCAAATTCACCACTAACTATGAACACAAATGATTTCACTCATCACAAACGATATCAAATATTTTTTTTTTATATGAAAAAAAAGACTCTCTTGAAAAGTAGATTATTTGCCATTTGTGCTTACTTTTTCTTGCTAGCTTTTTTGTTTATGATATCTGATAACTAAAATTTGTTTATATATTTGATCCTTTAAGCTATGATTGAGCTGCTTTTTTTTTTATCACATTTTGAGCAATGAATTAGGTTTTTATCATTGTTTTCCATGCAGACAAGTTAGTAGTAGTTTAAGAGAAAAAGGGAGAAATTCTGGACCAAAAGTCAAATAGCAGAAAGCTGCAGCCCTCAAGGATCGAGGCTGTAGCGCCATAAAATAGTTTCATCAAAATTTAGAGTCAAGTCAGAGAAGTTGGCGCCGTGGTGCCCAAATAGGTTAAAAATTAATGCCAGTCAGAGGACTCAGTGCCGTGGTGCCCATCACCTGGAGCTGAGGCGTTGCGGCCAAATTTTAGGAATTGAGTTTTTGCGCTTAAGCCGCAGCGTCAGCATTGCTAAGTCACTTTAAATGGGCTGAAATTAAGCAGAAACCTACCTTTTGACTTTGAGATATTGGAGCCTTATTTTGGAATGCGCGCAAGCATATGGAGGAATTTTGAAGAGGAGAAGCAAAGAGGAAGGGACTATAGACTTCAACTGTTTATTTCTAGATTCTTTTCTTCTCTTTCTTCCTTTATTCTGATGTTGCTTTCTCTTTTGAACATGTTGTTTGCAACTACAGTGATGGAGTAGATATTTTATTCTTGGATTGCAATTTGAACTCACATATAATCCCGATTTATTCGATTCTCAATATAGTTTGTGTTTTTATCATTAATTACTTACTCTTTGCTATGTTTCATGCATTTAATCTATTAACTATATATTAATTTAGGAAATCCTATATGCTTTGGAAAAGGAATTTGGGGTTTTGTCATGAATTGAGGAATGTATGATTATTTAGCGAAAGCAATGAGATTGTATATGATAGGAACCTATGCAATACATATAGTCAATAAATACCGAATTAGACTTAATAAACCACTTGATTAGATATTGCTCATAGGAATATAGGGTGAATCTAATTAGGGGTAACTCCACTTAATCTTGGGGGAGATAATTAGATGCCTAAGAACCCTAACTAGTAATTGAGGTAAATTAATTGACTTTATTAGGGAAATAATTGAGATTGATGAAGTATGGGAAAAATTGCAGCCCAAAGCTTTTCAGAATTATAATCTTTCATCTTGAGTTATCTAGCATTTATATTTAGGATTGCTTTAATTAGTTTAATTAGTTAATCTCTCTGCATATTGGTCTGATTAAAATTGGGGATTAATGACATAATGTGGTTCCTCATGGGAACATTAACTCACTCGTTCTATATTACTTGTCATGATAGCGTATACTTATGTTTTGCGTAATTATAAATTCGCGAACAATATCTCACTAGGGAAAGGTAAAATCAAAAGGAGAAAACTGATGATATAACTCACACGTAGAGTGCGCAGCATTTCTTGTGTATTTTGCACAACTTCTTCTTCGTCTTTTTATAATTATCCAAAGCTAGCTGTTGTGACTCTTCTTCCTATAATTTTTGCTTTCTTCAAGGGATTGGATTTGATCTTGATCTTCCTTGAAAAATGTAGCTTCTATCTTGAGCTTCTTGCAACTTTATTTAATTATATAAAATTTTTCAAATTTTTATGTAATTTATCTATTTGATTATTAATTTTTTAACAATTTAATTAAATCACTAACAATTTACAAAATTAATGCTATTTCAACACCTCATCATTCAAACCTTTCTAAGCCATCTTTTATAGCCATTGATTTAATATAAAAAACTGATGATGAAGAGTGAGAGATAATAATAAAAATTAAATATGAGAAGAAGTATACAAAATATGTGAAATAAGAAGTGTAAAAATAACATTATTGAACAATTTAGGCCCTGTTCGTTTATGTTTTTAAAAACTGTTTTTTTGTTTTTTTTTCTGCGAGAACCAAAAAACTCATTTGAGTAACCGTTTTCATCAGTTGTTTTTAAAAACTGTTTTCAAAAAACAGTAACTAGAAAACAAAAAAACAAAAATAATTTTTTTGTGTTTTGACTTGTTTTTGTCATCTGTTTTCTAAAAAACACGAAAAACAACTAATGAAAAATATTTTTACCTAAACAAGTTTTTTATTTTTTTGTTCTATAAAATTATTTTTTAGAGTTGTTTTCAAAAACTATTTTAAAACATAATAAAACAAAAATTGTTCCAAACAGCCCCTTAGCCTCTAAAAAAAAATTATGCTTGGACAGGAGAGAAAAAGAAGAAGAAAATATTTTTAAAAAAGTAGTTTGCTTGGAGAGGAGAGAAAAATAAGATACATTTTAGAAGAATGCTCATGGATAATTCTCACAAATATCATAAAATATATTTTTAGTTAATTATCATCACTTATTTTTTCGATTTATATTATTCTACTATAAGTTAATTGGATAAAAAAATATTTTATGTTTTGTGAGAATTATTTTTTTTTGAAAGATGAACATTTCTCTTAAATTATACATAATTTCTTTTAATTTTAAATTATTTATTTTTATTAAAAATTTAATAATTTTCTTAAATACAAATTTTCATATAATTTACTTCATTATATATATTTAATTTGTGTAACTTATATATTTTATTATTCTTTATTTATAATTTAATTAAATCACTAACAATTTAGTTTTTAAAAATTAGGTGTTTACTAAACTATATTCAAATGCACGGATGTATTCAGGTATTTTTTTACTTTTATTTTTTATTTTTTTAATATAGTTTTTATAATTTTTATTTTAAGAAAAGAACCAAAGAATTGAAGAAAAAAATTCAAAAAATTCAGAAGAAAGTTTAAATAATTTAGAAAACAATATTTAAAAATTAAATAAAGAAAATTTTAAAAATAAAACAAAGGGTGAAAAATTTTAAAAATGAAAATAAAATTCAAAAATTCAAACAAAAATAATTCAAAAAGGAAAAAAATCTAAATACATTAATATATCTAGATGTAATTTAGAAAACACTTAAATATTACTGTAGCTAACGTTTAGCTTCTAAAAAAGTGAGTACACGAATAAGTCCCTTAATATTTAAAAACCTAATGCATTTGAGCCATTCTCATCATCATGATATGATTTTTTCTTCCAAAAATTGTTAAAATACACACCAAGTTTGTTAAAGTCCTAAGTGGCCCGTTACTTGGAGTATAATATGAGAAAAAAATGATTATGGAGACTAGGTCTAAATGTGGAAATTAAAATTATTATAAATAAATATATAAGTATGTTAAAAGTGAGATATATTTTTGATATATTTACATATATTTTTGTGATTAACTTAGTTATGTATCTTTTATAAATCTGATGTATCAAAAAATTCTTACTATAAAAGTGTGTTTGATTCATTTTGTAAGAAATGAAGTTTACATCTTCAAAAATTTTGAAAACTACACAAATGAATTTTTAATGTTTTCAGAAAATATAAGGTGATATTTTTAAATTTTTGTTCAAATTATTTTTTAATAATAAATGAAGAGACTTTATTATAACTATATTATTAATCATAATTACTAATAATTAAAAAATGCGATGGAACTACCAAAAATATAAAAAGATAACTATTATGTTTAAATTATATCAACAAAAATTAATTAAAAATAACAATGTTTTCAAATAAATATATTTAAAATAGAATAATATTATTGAGTGCTCCAACTTTTCACCCTTAAATTGCTATAAACACACGAGATGGATGTAGATTTGGTAATGTTAATAATTGATTATATGTGTATATCTTGGTCATTCGTTCATTTTAAATTATCAAATGTGTCTTTTATTTTTTTTTCATTCATCATGAACGTTTAAAGTGAATAAATAATCATAATTACAACAATATAACCAATCACGTTATTTATTAATATGAACACATCTACGTTGCTTTGAATTACATATTACACCATCCAAAGACGATACAAGGTTGGAAGCCCTAGAACTTTCCACTGCCCTTTAAAATATACTATCTAGAGAATTGAATACAGACCATTGGGGTAGTTCAAGTTGAATGAGAAATCCCCTATATTTCTAAGAGAGCCGTGATGAATCAGTCTCCTTTGCAAATAAAGAGAGGGGATTGGTTTAGTTAAAGTTGAATGAGAAATATTGTTAATTAGTAAAAACCAATAGCCATAATTCATGATTAATTTATAAGAAAGGAAAATAAAAGTTAGTCTAAAAAGATACTCAAATTAAAAGCGAAGAAGGCTTTGATGAAAGGGACATGAAACATTGATTGGTAGATAGAGTATCGTGAGACCACTAACTGAACAAGACAGAATATAATAATAATTATTATTTTATTATTATTATCGTTTTCTCACAAGTGGACGTAAACAAGCGGCATTCCTACGCCCTTCATCCCAGCTGCTGAAATGGATTTCTATGGAAAACGATAATTTTACTTATTTATTATTAATTTAATATATAAATTTTTATAATAATATTAAAATAGTTACATTTATCTCTTTTGAAATGTTTGAAACTTATATTTACACTTCATATAATGTTAATTTTAATTTTAAAATTTTAAAAATTTACGGTCACATTTTATCTAATTGTTTTTTGGTGTAATAAATAGAGGGGCAAGTGAAGATTCAAACTCTTAGTCGTCTTAACACTCAATGCTAAGGTGAGTGTTATGTAAAAAATTTAAAAATTAATTAAAATTTTAATTAATTTAACTAAAAACAGATAAAAAAAATAAAGAAATAGGTTTTTAATTATTTAAAAGTCAAATTTTGGCAATTTTTAGTTTTTACTGTAAAAAATTACTGAGTTGTATAAAGATTTATTAAGAAATAGAAAGTTTGGACTAAAATTGTAATTAGGATTTGAACTCAATTAGCGTTTAGCCTGTTTATTTTAATTTTTTTTAATATTCACCCTATCATTTTTGACCAACCCCCAAATGGATCCATGGGTGAGTTGTTGTGTGGATCCCTCCTTAAGTGGACTTGTCATACATTGTGATAAAGATAAATGATATTCTCATACTCCTTCTCCCACAACCTTCTATTTAATAATATTTTTGCTGACATGGGTTCCTCTTCCTTATTCCCTCTTGCATTTTCTAACTTCTTCTTGGCCTTTTCTTTTCTTGTTCTCTATTGTAAATATTTAAGAAATATAGACTGAGTTATGTAGATGCACGCTGTCTTTAAGGGTTATTTTACAATAATGGTGAAAACTCTCAAGGATTAAATAGACTCCTCCGGTTTATGTTAGACCAAGCACCAGAATAGCAAGAATAATAAAAATGAATGTAACCTAGAGAATTCAGAAATTCGTAGAAGATAAAAATACCTTCTGATTACCAACCGACAAATATAGTAAGATATAATTAACGTTAATAATGTGAACGTTAAAGAAACTGTCAGATGATCATGGAGATAATGGAGGATTAAGGATAATAAAAATTATCTTAAAGATAGAAAAACGGAGTCAAAGAAGTTTTAGTTTTGAATGAGTCAAAATTTGTCACTTTCAGATAGGGTTAAAAATCTAAGTTGATAAATTAATTTTCTGGATACGAAAAAATAAAATGATGAGCTGCCCAATTTATCACGCGCAGTGAGGGCAAACGAATCAATTTATACTGAAATCAAATATCAATGCCCATTTTCATGTGCATGAACCCATCTTTTACTTTACTCTTCATAGGCTTAAACTCACAAGTTAATATATAAACACTTAAAGAGACACTCTTCCAAGCAATGTGGGACAAACTTGTTTTGAAATACTACACACTCCCAACATTCTCAACCTCAACCTTTTAAGGTTGGGAGAAGGCATTAGTCGTTTAAGTCGGGTTGCTCATCATTGTGTATTGTGCTCCCTTTTTCACTTCCGAGCATCTGGTCATCAGATTCCGAACATCTAGTCAAGCCTAGTATCGAAGTGGAGTGGTACCATTGAGCTTTGAATGGGTCTCCCGCTTTCGATGAGCAACAAGCTGACATTAAATGCTTCAACCATTGCTCGAGCGTGCCGTTTGGAAAAGGGAAGTGCCGTATAAAAGGGAGGGAAGAGGGAAGGGAGACGATGAACTGTTGATGTGGTTGCACGGTCAACAAAAAAAAAATAATGAAGTACGGGAGGCAGAGGTGGGAAAATAACAACTTTGTTGTGATCAATGATCTTTGGCCTCTCTCTTAACCAATTGCTGTTGCCTTTATTCTTAACTAATGGGATGTAACATATTTGGCTTCCTTGAGAAGACTTTTACTATTATGATGGTAGTTGGGTAATTTTTTTTATTGAGAGTGGAAGACACTGCTTGGTCACAAGTTGGAGAGTTTTGAAAATTTTCTCTCAACCTTGAAGCACACCATCTTGGAAGAAAAACTATTTTTCTACCATTTTGGTTGTAAATCCAAGGTGATTTCTATCGTATTTCAGTTGAATTTCTAGTATGTTATTCTCTGAGTTGTGAGCTTTATTCTATTTGGTTTGGTTGTGGTTTAACTTCTGGTTATTTTTGGTGGTCGTAATTAAACTCAATTATAGAGATTGTGGATATTCTATGTTATTTCTTCTGACTATCGAATATTTCTGTTTGGATATTTAGTATTATTGTTACTGGATATTCAGTGTCGCTATTTGAGTATTCAGTAATGTGCTTTGGTATTTCACTATGTTGTTTATCGGTGAGTATGTAACTGTTAATTGTTGTATTTATTGATATTTTCTAGATTAGGTCTTGTAGTTTTTTCCCTTACCCCAAGCGTTTTCCACGTTATCGATCTTGATGTTCTTGTAATTTATTTTTATGTATTCTTTGTAAAATTTACTCTTGCTATTTGTACACTTAAGGTCTATTTGAATATTTTTTTAAAATATAATATTTTTATAGAATGAGAAGTTAGTTTTGAAAAAAGAATATATTTGAACAAAATAAGAAGTTATTTTGCATTCAAATGCAGTAAATGATAAACACTTTTGAATAAAAAAATTTGTTCGATTGTAAAAATATAAAATAATTTTTGGTTGATAAAATTACTGAAAATGACATACATATAAAATTTAAAATTAATAATTTTTAATGGGTCAAAATTTTAATTTTAATTTTAAAATAATAAAATGAATATATGTCTCACTAAAAATAATATTTAAAATAATAATAATTTTGTAAAAAATAATCATAATCAAAAGCAATGAATCAAAGAAATAATATAATTGTATTAAAAAAGTATTTGATTAAGAAAGTATTTTTTACAAAATATACATACTTAAAATTAAATTTTTAATCAAATAAATTTTTAATAATTAAAAAATATATATAAAGATTAATTTTATAATGAAATAGTAATACTTCAGTTTTCATGATGAAAAATAAAGTGGACTTCAATGGAATGAACAATGTCGCGAGAGGATGAGGGTCAAAATGAGGGAGCAAAATAATATCTCCTTTTCATATCATGAGAAACTGTATTTTTAACATTCTGTTTTAATGAAAAAATCTCATTCTTAATCAACTTCTTATTCTCGATAAAAAGAGAAATGAATGTAAATAAGAGAATACAATAGAAACGAATGCGCCTTAGTATATTTTTCATCTTCATAGGTTCAAAGTGAGGAAAAGGAATTTTTTCCAAAATGAATTTGGTCCTGTTTGTCACAATAAATTCTAAATAGTAAGAATGACAATAGGTGGGTATACGATAATTTTTTCAATATGTGAATCTAAGTATGAAGTTAATTTGTATCACTATTCAAACCCTAATTGAATCTGGAAAAAATTACATATGAAACATTGGTATATGAAAATAACCAATATTTGAAAAAATTAGAGGAAAATATAGTAATAAGGAGAATGGAGGGACAAAGGGGGAGAAAGGTGGAAGATACGGATAAGAGATATTGTAATTTTTTATTTTTAAATATAATTAAAATAATATTACTTAATTAGATCATTTATTTTTTATATTTTGATATTTATGTATTTTATTTTCTAAAGTATAGTCTCCACTTTAAAAGATTCAGATTCAAATAGTTAGCATTTTAAATGCCTTTTGGGGATTAACAAAAAGAGATATTTATTCTGCTCTCATCTTGATCATGATATATTGGAAGACACCATCTAAACCAATTACAAAAAATTATCCACAAAATTAGAATGCGAAAATAAGGAGAAATATTCTTCATAACATCATACTATAACTCAGAGTTACTAATATCCATTACTTGTAAAAACATTTTAGGATCACAACATATTGATAAGCTTACTAATATAAGACAAATCAAATATAAATATGAATAAATATGTCATTAAAATCTATTTGTGGGCAAAAATTTTAATACAAAGTTGACTCACTAGCTTTATGATGGAACTTAGTAAATTATTAACATTTCTTAATATCTATGGGCTAATTAAAAAATTAATATAATTTTCTATTTCGTCCTAATTAAACATGAAAGATATAATAATTTTCTTGTAAAAAAATTATTATATTAACACATTTAATTAGAATTTGATGTCATTTTATTTTAGATGTGATCAAATATATATATATATATATATATATATATATATATATATATATATAAACACATATAATATAATTTATATATAAAATATT
>JASKGM010095421.1:0-12882 GCA_034509205.1 Ceratonia siliqua
CTTTTATTAAAAACCGTTTTCTTTTGGTTTCCACCCAGTTTCAGAAATAATAAATAACGTGTTTTAGGAACTAAATAGTTTAAATATTTCAGTGGAATCAAGAAGGTGAATGTGGATTGGAGTTGTTTACGGCCAGTTGACCCTAGTTAGATACATTTTTTTTCCTTAAAATTTTTAATATTTTAATCTAATTTAATGCAAAATATAAACAACTAAATGACTGAATTAATACTTATGAAAAGTTAAAAAAAGAAGAAGTTAATGTAATAATTTAAAATTAAAAAGAATATAACTGTAAGTTTTATAAATTTTTAAAAAATTAATATAAATTAAAATTAAAATGAATGAGAACAAAATTAAATATTTCTTTATTTTTTCTATTTTATTTACTTATAGGATGCATTTTTTTAATAAGAGTGTGGTTGTAATGATATTTATATAAATTTTTTTATAAAATTATACAAAAGAAAAATCTGCCAAAGGTTGTTATGGTAAATATTAATGTTTTTAAAATTTTACTGATTATTTAATAGAGACAAATGATCACGAGTCAATAATTTAATCAAAATTAAATGAAGTTAAATGAAGTTGAAATTAAATAATATTTTTTATTTATATATTATATATAATAATAATTAATTAAATCAATTTATTAGTTAAAATAATAGTATTAATTAATTAATAAACACTAATATACAATATCATTAAATAATTTTTATTATAATTAAAATAATTAAATAAACTCACAATTAACATAATATAATATTCAATAACCACTCAATATAATATTCTCAATTATAAATTAAAATAAAATAAATTTTAATTCTAAAATTACAATAAAATCATATTGTAGATAATTAAATTTAAAAATTATAAATTTATTTCAAACACAGATAATAAAAATTAAAAATAATAAAATTATATATAAATGAAAAATATATAATCTAATATTTAGAAAACAAATATGATAAGGATAAGTACACGTGACCACCTGTCCTTGGAAGTATCTTGTACACGCTTTCTAGATTGCCTTTCAGCTGTATGCCATATTGCCATTAGCCATTTAGCCTCAATATCATCAGTAACATTAACGAAGAAACATTTTGGTGGTACCAACGAACCAAATGACCGCAGCAATGGAATTTGTGACGGAAGAGTCGTAGTATATCCTTAAATCTACTAAAAGCGTCGCCACCTTCTCTTCAGATCTTTTTCTCAGATCTTCTTCTTCTTTTCTTATTTTCTTTTAAAAGTATCATTTTAAAAACCAATGAACCATAGAACTAGTCAATTTTTTTGGTTGAATCTTGATTCACTGACTTTATCTCCGATTCAATGAAAAATGGTTCTTCAAGGTACTCCAAACCGATTAAGCCTCTAATTCACGATTTAACTAATCTGCCAATGAAAAATGGTAAATATGTTAGGGCCACCTATCTTTATCGATTGGCCCATTCCATTAATTCCTTGACCTTTTTTCCAACCAGCAGGAAAAGGATATCATATCAATCGCTATCCGTCTTCTAGTATTTTAATTATGACTTTTCGACTTTTCGTCGTGCGATTGGATTTTGGGTGCCATTATAGTGATAAGTCCTACGGTGATGCTATGGAGACCTTTACTTTTTAAGAGGTTAAATTATTTATACTTAAAATATATTTTTAGATTCTCACTTTAAAAATTCATTAACATTAAAAAACTAAGTTCATAATCCCAATGTGCAGAATGCATATAAAATAGTGAAAAAACAATTTCACTATTAACTGGCCTCATAAATTTTAAAAACATCTCTAGATACAAATTACATTTAATATGAGCATCTTAAAAATAAACAACTAATATATTGGTCATTGGAAAAGAGGAAGGAGGGAGGGGCCAACCTTACCCCCCTTGTATCCGTCACTGGCCACACTGATCTATGACTAAAACAGGCATCGGTACCCTTCTGAATAGGATCTCTGTGTTTCAATGTCCAGCTCTTGTGGTTCACTTGTTTTTTTTACTGAAGTACGTAGTTTCAAAATATCAATAGCTTTAGCCTTTGAGATTAAAAATGTCTAAAATGCATGTCATGGCTTATGAGAACTGTTCTACATGCACTTCTACTGAAAGTTCCGCCAAAGATTTGAGTAAATTAACCTTGTCCTTTATAAGATTCTACTTATTGATAAGTTAAAGTTAAATTAATTTGTTTGACAAGTTAATTTATGTTTTTGGTAATGAATACATGATTTTGTACGTCTAAGTAATTTTTGAAAATTAAAAATAATAATGATAATAACAAGGATTAAGAAAATACAAAAAAAATGCAAAAATGGAAATAGTAGTAATAATATTGATCAATAATGCATAAAATGTGAAAATTGCACATTTAATTAATTAAATCAAAATTAGAAGAAATGTGATTTCAAAAGTGAAAATTGCAAGAAAAAAAATCAAATTAAAAGAAGCCTAAGTTGTTTTTTTCCCTCATAGAATGTGTCAAACCCATCAACTTAACCCAAACCGAATATCAAGCCACTTGTCCAATTTCTTTAAAGCCCCCTTGTATCCGTCATTAAGTTGGGCCAGCTATGGCCCATGATCCCTTCTACTATGACTCTTGGAAGTGGGAAACCAATAGAACTTATAAAAAGAACAAAAGCGAAGAGTACACTGAAGAACTTGCCATTATCTTAGTTTAAGTTGATAAGAAATGAATGCACAAGCCAATCATATGTAAATATATATGCATGACAGAAATTGGTTTAATTTTTTATATATTTATGTATTTATTCATAATTTATCTTATTTACACATATTTTATAAATATGATTTATTTAAAAAAATTTATGCTTCAGAATTTTTATTAATTCTTTAAATCTGTACTAATTTGTTTATTAATTCTCTATTTTTTTCGTGAGTTTATTAATGCTCTTTGGTCGAAATGCTATTCAACATCTGAACTAAGTTTAGGAAATGTCTGAACCAGCATTTGAAAACTCATTTTGATACTGTGATATTGATTTGGAGAAGCAAAAGTAGACATATGTAGTAAAAGATGTTTACATAAACTCTAGTTGGAAATACAAAGAGGTGTCAATTCACCTTGTCCATAAGCTCTAGTAAGTAAAAGCCTTATTAGTTTGGACACTACTTTCATGATATAGAACACTACAAGTAACAACATTTTGAAAAAAGACTTAATTTAACAAGTTATTATAATTTTTTTAAAGATCAAAATATTCACTCATGTCATAGTTTTTATAGAAATGAACTTAATAAGTTATTCATTTTTCAGGTTGCTAGTTAGTTGCATCTTGCCTCTTCAGATTCTGATTTGTTTTCTTAGCATATCATATCAAGGTTAGTACTCTTGTTCTTTTGTACCTAGGGCTAGTGATTATGCATTTTTTAATATTTGGTAGATTATTGTGAGCATTATGTGTTGTATAAAATGTGCACTAGGGTAAGAGTGATTTATAGTAGCTTAAGCATAAACCATCTACTTAGATTTCTCTGGAACATTATAATATCAAAAAAATCATATGTTGAAACTATTAGTTTCATATCTCTGGAACATTATAATATGAGCAACTTTTAGAGCCACTTTGTATCTTATTGTTTGTATTCCAGCAATGAATTTATAGTATTATAATATGAAATTTCACCAATGAATTTATAACTCAATAACAATTTCAAATAATAAAAGCTTACTTGTTGTTCCTTGTGATTAGTAAGTAGATGTCCCATTAGTACGACTGTTTATTTGGATGGAAATAGATCATACTATGTGTTGATTCAATAAAAAAGAATGGGATAATTACTTATCTATATTCCATATCATGTCGGCTGCAAAATTATACATAAATTAATTCAAAATCTTACATAGTCTTGATATATTGCTATATATATTTGTGTTGTATTCATTTGTTGTATTTTGGCCATGGAGGTCAAATTTTGTAGTCTGATGTGTGCCTGTCCCCTATGTTTTGATCATTGTTTGTACTTGGGTTTGCTCAATAAATAGGGGAAACTATACCAAAATTTTTAGAAATTTCCCCTACTTGAATCGTATGCATACATGTTAAATTAATTCAATTATACATCTGCTTGCCTTGAAACTCTTGTTTTTCTGTTATCCAATTTGAGGATTGAATAAAACTGTGACTTATCTATCCAAGTTATGTGATGTAATTAGAAGTGTGCTTGTAAAATGTTAATTTTATATATGTGCATTAGAGAATGTAGATGTCATTTTTGTAAATTGTTAGCTATTATTATAAACTCTCATGTATGTTGAATTATTTGATTCAAAAATTATTTATTATCTTGTTGGGCCTTTAATTTATTTAACTTGAATATTACAAGTTTTTCATCCATAAATTAATGAAGCTCTTTCTACATCGCATCCTTTGGAATATGCGCGGAGAGAGTGAATTCCATGAATGAACTTTGGATATTTATGTTTCATATGCAGGGATTTTCTTGTTACACTTTAAGTTTTGTCTTATTCGGAACATATTTAAATTTTAAATCTATGATGTTATATATATTGGAATATTATGTTGTTCAATAAAGTTGTGGATTTAAACATATATTTTTAATAGTATTATAACAGGTTTAAATATAAGTATTAGTTTATTCTAATAAAATCTAGGGATTTTTTTTACAACAAAACCTGTCATTAAAAAAAATGTTTTAGTGACAACAATGTTAATTTCGTCACAAAAAATAGTTTCAGTGACAACAAAATATGTTGTCGCACATAAGAGATTTTCTTGTTACAGATTAGGTTTTAGTGACGACAATGTTAATGTCGTCACAAAAAAAAATTTCAGTGACAAGAAAGCAAGTTGTCACAAATAATTGTTATTCTTGTCACTTAAAACTACTTTTAGTGACCACATGCTTAAGTTGTCACAAACAATTATTTTTGTGACGACAAGAAAGTCGTTACAAAAATTACCTTTTGTGACGATAAATGCTTGTTGTCACAAAGGATAGTTTTTGTGACACTAAGAAAGTCGTCATAAAAACCACCTTTTGTGACGATATTCGTATGTCGTCACAAAAAGTCATTTTGTGATGACAAAAAAATCGTTACAGAAACTACCTTTTGTGACGATAATAGATTGTTGTCACAAAAGATAGTTTTTGTGACGATAATCATGTCGTCACAGAAACAACCTTTTGTGACGATATTCATATGTCGTCACAAAAGATAGTTCTGTGACGACTTACTTGTCATCACAAAAAGTTGTTTTTATGATGACTTATTAGTATCGTCACAAAAAAATGTTTTAGTGACGACTTTAGTCGTCACAAAAATGTCTTCAGTTACAACTTTTAAAAAATTAAGGAAATCAAATGGTCAATAAATCTTTTAGTGACGATTACTACCGTCACTAAAGACCCTTTTAGTGACGACATTCCTTCAAAAGTCGTCACAAAAAGTTTACTTTCATTGACGACTCAATTTTGTCGTCACAAAAAACCTTTAGCAACGAGGTATATGCAACGACTTATAGTCGTCACTAAAGGTTGAAAAGTCATCACTAAAGATCGTTAGTGCAACTTTCAGAACTTTTTATGACAACTTGTAGTGTCAAGTCTAAGTGGAAAAACGTCCTGGGTTCTATTTCCTACCTTGTACTCAACATATTGTCTTATTTGTTTACTTGTTTTGGTGTTGTTATTTTCTCCATGAACATGAGATGAGTTTCACTACAAGAAAAAAGACTTCTGCCACGGCCAAAAATCGTGGCAAACTATATTAAATTCCATGGCAAATGAACTTTGCCACAAGATTTGCCATGGAATTTAGTTTGTAACTTAAATAGCCGTAGCTAAGCCTATTTGCCATGGAAATATAAACCATGGTAAATTTGCCATGGAATACTACTGTGACAGACTGAAGAAACATGTCGTGACAATTTTTATGATATAAGTCGGGGTCCAAAATTTTGACATGACCCTTTGCCACGGAATTTAGCCACGTCACGTGATATCCGTGGCAGATGTATAAACCTGTTTTGCCACGATTTTATAAAATCGTGGCAAATACAAATCGTGGCAAATACATTGTGAAGTATTATTTGCCACAGATTTCATTATCAGTGGCAAAATTTGTGAAAATTTACCACTGTTTCTATTTTTCGTGGCAAATTTTCATAGAATTTTGCATTTACAACAGAACAAATAAACCGTGGCAAAATATTGTGGAACTTTGTCACGACTTCTTTGTTTCGTGGCAAATTTTTCAAAGAATTTTGCCACGGTTTATTTGTTCCGTTGTAAATTTTCAAAGAATTTTGTCACGGTTTTCAATATTCGTGGCAAAAGATCAATGAATTTTGCCATGGTTTCTTTATTTTGTGGCAAATTTTCAAAGAATTTTGCCACGGTTTGCAATATTCGTGGCAAAAGATCAATGAGTTTTGCCACAGTTTCTTTGTTCCATGGCAAATTTTAATTTTGCCACAGTTTGCAATATTCGTGGCAGAAAGATGATGTAGTTTTGCCACGGAATTATTAATCCTTGGCAAAATTTATAGTATGTATTTTGCCACAAATTTATTATTCCTTGGCAAAATACAATATATCCAAACAGCCCTGTTTGCTCTATAATGTTTCCCAAAATCTAATACCAACCTCAAAATAGAAATACCAATCACAATAGTTTCATTTTGTCAGAATGAAATAAACAAACATGTCAATAAATTTGATAGATAAAAACTTAATAATCAACCCTATATTCATAGCAAATATCTAGTATAAATAGAAAATTAATTACTAACTTAATCAAAAACACATGTTCAAGAGAAAGAAAGAAATATATAACTATTCCTCATCATCCATCTCTTCATCATCTTCGCCTTCATCGCTGTCTTCATCTATATTGAATTTGGACAAGACTTTTTCCATCAATCTTGAATTATGCTTTAGTTGTTTATCCTTTTCTGAAAGTTTTTCCCTTATAGACTCCAACTCTTCAGTAAGAGCATTAACTCTTTGCTGCATCAGATGGAACTCATTGGGTGTGCATCTAGTAGACTAGGTAGAAGTAGAAGCACCACCTAATAATGATGCCTCAGAGCCAAATCCATATGCACGACCCCTCTTATTCTTTCCGCCGATGGCCATCAAGAAGATGGTAAAGTCATCAACTGAAGATTCTTCAATATGGGTCGTTTCTTTTAATGTTTCATATGTAGCCAAAACAGTTTTTTTCCACGAACAAAATAAAACGTTAACTAAAAAATTTTAACTTATTGTAGTAACTATAAAAATTCATTCTAGAACTGTGATGGTTCTTATGTACATATGCATCTGCTGCTTTTTGATGTATCTACCTTGCTGGTTGAGACGGATCCTTACTCTCCCTATAGTTGAGTCTCTTGAAAAGCTTTGGTTGAGTAGGCTCTCTACCCAACTCCAATGCCTATTAATATTATTTTAAAAAAACAAATAAATATTTTAGTGTAATAAACATATATAAATGTGATTATAATAATTTAGTAAATTAATATTACCATCCGTTTCTTATGCTCTGACATTGGAATAAAGCCTCCTCCATGCACGCATCCTCCAGCATTAGAAGCTCTATTTTTCTTGTTTATTTCACACTTACTCTTATATTGAGGGTTGTCCCATTTGGCTCGGAGTTCCTCTAAGACATCATGGGGTAACCACTGTTCATTGCACCTTTTCGTGTGAACCACTTTAATTACGTTACGGACTAAATTAGCACATTTACCTCCCCAAACTTTTCGAGCACTATCATTGTATTGTGGCTCCCATTTATATTTCTTCTGCAATACATTCAAAAATATAAAGTTATTAACAGTTCAATAAAACAAGTACATATTTTAATTTAAAAAGTGATTATATTAAATAACCTTAAACTCCTTAAACTACATGTCCTTCACTTCTTTATCCACTTGAGACCACCCTAGCCAAGCCTTCTCATATTTCCCCTTGAATATAGCTTAAATACTTCTTGCAGTGTCATGAGGAATAAAACTACACAAGAAAATAGTTAACTCATTTAATAAATGTATTTGAAAATATGTTGTAGTAAATGGGATTGAAGAACTTACTCATTTCCATGTGGATGAATCCATATTTGTCCATCAAACGGATCAATCATACCAAGAACATATTGAGGCCCAGAAGAAGCAGTTTCTTTGTTATGAGAATGTTGTGTATCATGGGCCATAGAGGTTTGTGCAGGCATCGGAGGGGGGGTAAATGATATGAAATACCCAAAAAAAATTGTCGTAATAAAATTATTTTTTAATCAAAACATGAAATAATTTATTTTGATACTTTGAATTGCTCACATTGATTTTATAATACTTTTTATCAAACAATTTATATTCGAACATATAATTTATAATTTTTTAATATTTTCTTTAAAAAACTAAATCTTATTTTATAGTAACTTTTTTTACAGCTTTTAAAAATTCACTATATTCTAAAGCGGGCCCAAGTCTAGCATGTATAAGATATTGTTTATTTAATTGTGTACTTAGTCTTTGAAGTTTTATAAATATAGTAGTACATGTAGAATCATCTTAGCAAATAATAGAGTCCACATGCTACTCCAAGTAGTGTAGAGGAATTTTTTTTTTTTTTTCATTCAATGTCATTGGACTACATTTTTAACTTGATTTTTGGAGTTATAATAGGTTTATGGCAATTAAGAAACCAAAAAGTAGAAATCGTACCTCAGGCTATTAATTTGATAGTCTATGACTAGTACTGATAAGAGGAAGAACACAAAGGAAACAAACTGAAACTCAACACCTTCTCTATTTGGTTTCATCAATTTTTGTTCTTCCTTTAATATCAAGGATTTTGTTATAGCTTCTTAACTGTTAATTTCTTTATAAGTTCTCTTTTAACTAGTAGCTACCCCAACCTCTTGGAAAACCAACTTTCCTTTAGCCTAAGTGACAACTTATATATATATATATATATATAATTTCTAATTGATTAGCCTATATATTGGGTTTATCTCAGAATTTCTCACCCCTGTTGCTGATGGCAATAAACTCTTGCTAAGCTGTAGTTCCCATTACGCATGTTTTTTTTAAAGATATTTTGGAGGAATGTTTCATGTATGGTTTTGGATACGCATGTTCAACTACCAGCTTTCTCTCTATTTCTTTCTCACCCCCCATTCTTCTCGAATCCTTGGGAAACAATATCCTCGGAATTTACTTACTTCTATTAATACTATTTACAGTAGAGCAAGCAAATACCCACTTCACAGCAAAGCAAGCAAATACCAACAGAACAAGGTATTAAAAAAAAAAAGAAATACATTGGTGTGAGATTTTAGAAATATGATCATGAACTAGATACCCATGGCAAAATCCAAGTGAGATAATCAGGGAAACATGAAAATAAAAGCAAAAAAGAGACCGAAACTATGAAAAAGGACTGAATCTCACCTGGTGCGCAGTCCTTGTTGCAGTTCGAAAGGGAGACGAGAGGAAGAGGAAGAATGGGGGAAGAAAATGGTGGCTATATTTTCTTTGAGAATGAACGGAGATGGCGAGGGGAAGAGGGTTTTGTGCATCAAAGTATGTCAGTTGTCTTATCCGTGGCTAGCTGTAACCCAATAATGCCTTTACATCACATTTTCATTAAAATTTCACTTTCATTTGTTTATTTCTCCCGCTTCAAGATAGTGTGGCTATTTATTATTTTGTACAAAAGGATCCTACTTAATTCACTACTTCGTGGGAGGATACTTAACTTTTGTATTTGAAAACATTAATGTTGAAAAAAGAATACAATGGAGAACAAACGAATTATAAACTTAAATATTAAATGAAAATTTAATAAATACCAATTGAGATCCAATTGAATTTAATTCAAATTAATAATAACAAAATCTGTAAATAATAAGAAAATTTTAAAACCAATAAATAAAAAATTTTATTATTTATTTAATTTGTTGCATTAGTGTATAATATATTGAATTCAATAATATAATATAGTATTTTATTAATCTATCGAATAACTTCACTTATACATTTGTAACATTGTTATATTTTATAATAGTATGTTTCATATCTCAAATAATTTTAAAATTGTATCTTATGATAATATCATATATAAGGTGGATTATAAGCTAGTACCCATGGGTGGTTTTTTATTTTTATTTTTCATGTTTTTTTCTTTAATTGTTTACTTTTGTATTTTTTTATCTTTTCTTTAATTTTTCACTTTTTATTTTTATTTTTTGTTAAGCATTGTGTTCTAAATTTTTGTTTTTAATTTTTTAAATTTTGTATAAAAATGGGTTTTGACGTGAGGTTGAAATATTTTCGATGATAAACAGTATAAACCATCCAAAATCTTTGACAACTCACTTAAAAGGATGATTCACACATGCGCAATGCAAAACAATGAAATAGAATTTGGAAAAAACAAATCTAAATAAAATAAAATACTTAAAACAGATTATTCATATTTATATTATTTATAAAAAAATAATAGTTTCTCTTAAAAAGAGGTGGACCACATACTAAACATGAAATAATTGTAAACATTTTCATTCTCATCCACTTTCTTCATTCCCTGACCTGTTAAACAATATGTTATAATATTGTTAGCCTTTTGTAATGTTACAAAATTATAATATAAAATTAGTTCAAATTATAATATATAAAATTATTTAACTTAATATCAATTCGCATTATTAAAGTTCTGCGTGCAAAAAAATTGATAGCAAGAGGTGAATACGCAAATCACTGTTTTAAAAGCTGATTATGTTATTCTAAAATAAAAGACTAAGCTTTCCAACAAAATTGATGGTTTAATCATCATCCCATTTAATTTTAATTGATCTTATTGTTAGATTACATGTATGTTGCGTACTAAGTTTGCGTGCCAATTGTGATGAAGATCAGACTACAATCAATACATGATCAACACAATTTTGCACATTTTAACCACACATGTGATAGTAAATGATGAAAATAATATACAAAAAATTGTATATTTGACGAAAATGGTGAGTATATTTAATCTAACGGTCAAATTTTTAAATTTTTAACAACGCAAACAAAAACGTGGAATAAAATATTTGATAAGAGATTTAAAGCTTATGATGCAATAGTGAATAATTACAAAAATAAACTATAATTTGTGGGCATCATTTTCAAGTTGGACTTTTTCAATCGAATGGCAGAAAATTTTTAATATTGAAAAATTCACGAAAAATATTAGCAATAGTCAAACGCAGGAATAAGGTGATTATGTCACCTTACTATCTCATAAAGAAAAATGTGTTTTGGATCATCATCCCTTTCAATAAACGTCGATCTAACCGTTGGATCACATGTATGTTGCAAGCTAAGTTTGCATGCCAAGTGTAGTGAAGATCGGACTACTATCAGCACAATTTTATACATTTTAATCACACGATGTGATAGTAAATGATGAAAAGAATATACAAAAAATTGTGTGTGAAGCGAAGATGGTGAGTATATTCAATCATACGGTCAAATTTAAACATTTTTAAAATTACACTAAAAAAATGTCATTAAAAGTATTATGTAACATATTTGAACCTTATGATACAATAGTGAATGATTAAAAAAAGGCACTAAAATTTGTGTGCATCTAATTCAATGTGTTTTTTTTTTTCAATCTAAAGGTGGGATTTTTGAAAAATTTATGTCATTGATCATTTGTTTTTTTAAAATACTAAATCATAATTTACTACATTCACCTTTCATATAGCACTTTTATGTTTTTACCTTCCACCACTATTTTTTTCTTTTGTTTTTCCTTTACCTCTTTTTGTATTATTTGAGTTATTTTTTATGTATAGTAGTTTTTTAGAAATATTTTGAAAGGTTTTTGGATTTTTAAAAATTTTTTTGAAAATTTTTGGTTTTCTTCGGCAACGGAGGCTCCTGCCCCAAGGGTGGACCAGAGCGACGGCTAGGGTTTTAACATCTCTCCCTCTTCTTCACGATTTTTGATTTGGAACGAGGAAATGTTGGCAATTTGGAAGTTTGAGGCTTTTAGTTATAAAAATTATTTTTTAAATAGATCAATTTCATGGCAAATCAAATTTTTTGTCATGGTTTAGCCATGGTTACTTTTAAAATTTTTTCCTTTTACCTACGGTATTGTTATTCCGTGGCAACTCAAGTTCTTTGCCATGGTTTACTTATTCACCTACAGTGGCTATTAGCCACGGTAAAATTATTCTGTGGCAATTCGAATTTATTGCCACGGCTTTAGCCACGATTGACTATTTAAAATTTTTTATTCGCGTTTCGTGGCTAATACCGTGGCAAATCAAATTCTTTGCCATGGTTTTAGCCACGGTTTACCAATCCATGGCATATCGAATTCTTTACCACGACATTAGCCATGGTTGATTATATACCATTTTTATTCTCCTACTGTGGCAATTAGCCACGGTTTATTTATTTTGTGGCATATCAAATTGGTTGCCACGACGTTAGCCACATTTTAATATTTAAAATTTTTTAATTTGCATATCGTGGCTATTAGCCACGGTATTATATTTCAGTGGCATATCGAATTTTTGCCACGAAATTAGCCACAGTTTTTATTACATTTTTAATTCTTCCACTTTGTCGTGGCAAAATGCTACGGTAATAAAAGTTGTGGCAAATGTCCTGCAATATGTCGCATTTTTATATTTTCGTGGCCAATGCCGTGACAAATTGCCACAATATTACTATGCCGTGGCCAATCGAATTTGTGGCCATGGTATTAGCCACGGTTGTTTATTACATTTTAAGCCAGTCCACTTTTTTGTGGCAATGATCGTGGCAGCCACGGTAAAAAAAGTCGTGGCAACATGTCGCGTTATTATATTTTTGTGGCTAATACCGTGGCAA
>JASKGM010095432.1:0-12882 GCA_034509205.1 Ceratonia siliqua
AAATCCGGGTACATACCAATACCTATTACGGGTAGAAAGATAGAGATCGACACAAATAACTCTCGCGGTCCAGAATCAAAAAAAGAAGAGTTTGGAGCATTAAATAGTTTATATCCAGAGAACATCTGGCGTGACATAGATAATGAATAAATAGGAGTTAATATCATCCCAATTGCCATTACAAAACTCATTAAGATTTTTGGCAGGTAATTCTTCCAAAAAAGACTATCAATTCTGCAACAAAACCACTCATACCCGGTAATGCAAGGGAAGCCATCGAAAAGGTTTAGATATCCTTACATCGTGAATCTTTTTGGCATTGGGATAGCTATTCCCCCCATTTCGGTGTCGGAAAAAGGCTCTAACAAGACCCGCATTTCGAAGGTTCCGTCCACGAGGATGAGCTCGATGTGACGGAAGGGCTGTAAAAAGGAAGGACTTCCTTTCCCTTTTCCGAGACACTAAAAATGACCGCACCCCCCAACCCCAGCTCCAAAAAATGACACAAGGAGGAACCCTTGATAAAAGACCAAATTCGTACTAAATAGAAAAATATGTATAGAATCAAGAAAATTGAAAATTTTATTAAAATAGAGAGTCTCGTTCCCCCTTTTTTTACATTTACATGAAAATCAAGCCGAAAAAGAAGGATCATAAAAAAAATAAGGGTCGAAAACAGTATTAGATTCTGAGTGGTGGTGATCATAGCGATTCCTTCTGATCCTAGAAAACGTCCGAAAAAACCTGCTACGAAAAAGGGTTGTGATAAGACAGTGGAAAAAATACGAGAAGTAGATACATATTTGACTTTTCTAACTCAAAAACTTCACTTCAAGACTGGTTCTGAATACCGTGATGAGAAAGAATCTCATCTCTAACGAGATTTTTTCTTCTTATTTATGAAGCCGATAAACACAGGATCAGATGAGGGACTCCTAGCAGTTCCGGTCCGAGCGTTAATCATTTGAATTGTGAACTAGATCCCTTTATGTGCCTGAAAGCAAATGAAAGAAGGACGCTCTAACCCCCTTGAATGCTATGCACGCGTTAAAGGAAAAGGATTCATAGTTTTAGCCCTTAATGGACCAACGGCTAACTAAGGAATGCATGCTCGCCAGAAAGGGACCAATTCAACTATGTTCTAAAAACCCCTCCTCTAGCTTGATAGCACTTGCCCTTTAGTATTAGTAAGCGGGACGCTAATAAAGGAATCAATACCGATTAGTGGGCAAGACAAGAAAGGGTAGTCCCGCTTCGAAGGCTAGGCTAGAAAAGCACTCCTGTCTATGAATGCTCAAGCACAAAGTCCTGGATCTGGCACCTCAAAGAGTCACTTTATTATGTAAAGTAAAAGAGGATTTTTTTCAATATAATGACATCCCTTTTCCAAGCATTGGTGGGTAGTAGTAAGATAGCCTGTTCTGTCTATCTTAGGCAACTGCTTTGTCATCCTTTCTTTTCCAGAATCAAGGCGAATACACGGTCAATCACATGGGTGGTTCATCTCGAGATTAGGAAAAAAACCTCACTACGCTCGTAGGCTTGCTATTCTATCACTCCCGCTCGGTCGTAAATCTCATACCAGTCGTTGCATTTTAGCAGCTTTTCCTGCCCTTCTTCTTTCTCATCATAATCCGGGAAAGATTCCGCCTTAACAGCTACCACTTCTTCTGCTTTGTCTCTCTTCTTTCTCCTCAATAGCATATTCTTTTTTTTCTCTGAGTGGCGCAAGGCCTATCGAAATCATAGACAAGCAATGACAATGTATTAAAGAGGGCCTCTCCTTTTCTTTCCTTTTTTTCAATTCAATGGCATTCAACATCTATCTATGTCATTTTCACTAGCCGAAAGCGGCGCATCGGAGTCGGCTTTTTGGGAATAGTCAGTTTTCTTCCAGAGATTCGATCTAATCAGTTCAAGAAATGCTCTTTTGACTTCCTTTTTATAGGTGTCTTAGATCTCATAGCATGTATAGAGAGAGAGTTTCGGGAGTCTTCTATTCAAACTGCTTCATCCTTCTCCTGCTGTGTTGGTTCTACGCCCACTCATCCTTTCCCTTGCATGCCTGTCTACATCGGATAAACTATAGTAATGATTTCCAGAAGGGAATGACTTATTATATTGCCGGGTTAGAAAAGGGAGTCTTCTATTCAAATCATTGCTTGGTGCACACTTCCTTTTCCTCATAGTGACTTTCCCTGGGAGAATAACCCCGAGCCTGAATACCTGAATAGAAGGCCAAGTAGCTCCCATTCAAAAACCCTTAGATTTTAGGAATAATAAATCATCATAGCAAGGGGAGAGCCGCTTGGGAAAGGGATCGAACGAGAAGCTTTGGTAGTTTGGTAGCCGGGCCACGTAGCGAAGATAGACCCATGAGCCCTAAAGAGAGAGTGTATTTCTTTCGCTCCTCTCCCTTAAGGTCGAGCTAACTCGGTCGATAACCCCCTTTCCTTATTAGTTGAGACTCTGGCTGAAACGTCTTCCTTAGCCTCTTCTTCGGAATCCCCTAAAAAAAAATGAAACTCCGAACGCATGGATCAGATGCGCGAGCTAGGAACCTACTTGACTGGAACGATCTCTCTTCCTTTTCTAACTTCACTACCAACTATCAGCAGCGCCCTTCGCTCCTTTCTAAGTCTAAAAACCTTGGCCCTATAATATAATAGATCTCTGCCTTAGTCTTTGCCGAGTTGGGTTCTATTAAGCCTATCGTCGAGTAGCAAAGAAAGTTCCTGTCCTGTCTGTGTCTGAGGGAGCAGCAGCAGCCACCGAAGAAGGAGCAGCTTATGCTTTGAAGCAGTAGGATATGCTTTTTCTCTCTCAGCCACAATTTCATTTGGTGCCACAGCTTCTACCTCGAGTGGTTCTTCGCGGCTTGCAAAGCGTGTTGGCTCCTTGAAGAGTTTGATCAGTGAGGATTTAACCAGCGAAGGATTCAAGTCTCAAAGGGAAGCCAGCGCGGGTGTTGCCCCGAATCCATTCAAGGGAATCCCAAACATGTCATTCTTAAAGCTCTCCAAAACTTACAATCTTTGATGGATCAAGGCATCCCTTGAGAGAGAAATTCCTAATCTTTGCGAGCCATTTCCGGGCCTTCTCACTAGGAGGTCTATTACATCTATTGTAATCAATCTTCAGTGTAAGGCAGTGTCAGTACTAAGTGCTTTGATAGCAGCAGGAGGGAGGGATTATGTACCGGCATATCACTTTAGACAGTCTTACCTCGAGTGGGTGGTTCAGCTTATGATCCAGTGGGATACCGATGCGATAGCCTTCCCTTCCGAGAGAGCTAGTAAACCATAATCCTTTCCTTCCCGTTAGAGGAGGTGATCAGCATTAATCTTAGCTAGGAAAGGTATACCCTCTTTCGGAGTCTATTGAAAGGTTCTCTCTTGATTCTGGTTTTCTTTTCCTACCCGAGGCATTGCCCTAGAAAGGGCTTTTCAGCAGCTCCTTTGAATGACCTTCACTTGCTTTCTTACTATCCTCGGATACTCTTGCAGGATCCTTCTTCACTTCAGTCATTCATGTATTCACCTTTTGGATGGAGGTTTGACTTTCGAAAGTAGCTAGGTGATACATTGATATGATTAGCGGTTATACTGTGCAGTATGAATATCGCTTAGTGATTGACGGAAAGCGTAGGTAAGACTCCTTGAATAGAGTATAGTTTCCCGGGCATGAAAGCAGTATTCCTTCGGTCTTTCACCCCTGTCTTTGTTGGTATCGGGTGCTGTACGCCTGGTCTTCTTCCCCTAGCTGTATGTAATGAATGCAAGCAGTCTATCTAGCCGGAAAGCTGGGGATACCAATCAGCAGTATAGCAAGGAAGTAGGTGCGCCTCTAAGCCTACATCGATAAACAAATGCCGTAAGGTAAACAGCTTCAGGTCGAGTCCGGATAGACTCCCTCGGCTAGAGAGCAGATATCGGGAGGAGAGCCCGAAGCTGTTCCCAGTAATCCTTACTTTCCCTAGAGGAAATAACTAACTGGGGTTCGATGGAAAGGATACTCTAAGCTAACAGCAGGGGATACCGAACCTAGACCTAGCGGAGAGAGGAGTTCTCATGCATACATCTCGGGTTGAAAAGGACAACAAGGTACGAAAGGCAGTAATCGAGAAACTAGACCTAGCGGGGAGCAGGTACCCACCCACCTACGATAGCAGTTACTCCGGTATTGTATTAAAGAAAGCGTCTGTTCACGT
This sequence comes from Ceratonia siliqua, assembly GCA_034509205.1. Classification (NCBI taxonomy): domain Eukaryota; kingdom Viridiplantae; phylum Streptophyta; class Magnoliopsida; order Fabales; family Fabaceae; genus Ceratonia; species Ceratonia siliqua. The sequence continues at coordinate 4,211 of JASKGM010095432.1, forward strand.
CAAGAAATGGGTTTGCTGTAGTAGAGACTGGCTTCGTCTTCAGTGAGTGCGTTAAGCTTCCTTTAGCCGAGAATAGTATCTGTTGGTAGCCGAGAATAGTATCTGTCGGACTTATGCTTTAGTCCTTCTTTATTCAATTCATTGCATGTCTTTGATTCCCTGTCTTCTTTGACCTTTCTTTGGAGCTCTAAGAATCCCAAGCCGGAATCAGTAGTAGCTCCCAATGGACCAATCTACTATTGTATGGTAAGCATTGCTCTTCCTTAACCTTCTTCTACCTTTGAAGATAGCAAGGGCATTGAAGCAATACCTGTCTACGGGGACCAATCATTAAGGCAAGTCAAAGCGTGGATAAGGGGTAATGAGAGGATTGGACTAGTAGCATTCTCTTTCTAGTCTGTCTTTCTTAGCTCTGACTTAGCTTAGCTCTTAGGGATAGATCTTCCTCCCCCTTCTATGACCTTAGGCACAATAAGGCTCACTAAGAAGCCCAACCCTGCGTGGCAATCCTTCCTCTCTTAGTGTGCCAAGCATGAGCAGTGATAGTGAATATGGAGAATAAGCAAGAAAGGGAGAGTAAGCAATCAAGTCTCTTAGTGAGTATGGTAATCTGGACAGGCAGTCTGGTGGGAGATAGAATCCCACCTAAGAAAGGTGGGTATGAGTCTATCTTGATAGCCCTTCTATGTCCGCAGAAGATAGAAGGTTTTGAATCGATTCCTTGACCTCAGGAGAGATAGGAAAAGGGCTTAGAAGACCTGTTAGATAGAATGCGGCAAATCCGGTCTTAGATCAGTGTAGCTGATTGAACCCTGCTCAGGTAGACTGAAGACCGGCCCCATATGAGATAGGTTACAGCTATAAGTAGTTTGAACTTGAATCACTACCCCCGGGATGAAGTGAAATTAATAGAGATTTTATTACCACTTAGCAGATCTTCTAGACAGGAAAGTGTGCGATGCGGTGAATCCGATCTTTGTTAGAGCTAGTAGTTTCCGATCTTCATAGATCTTAGAGCGACAAATCTTCCTTGTGCCAGATCTATTGGCAAAAGTGTCTATAGCAAAAAGGCCCGAGAAAGTCCATCAATAGGCAATCACACATCAACCCCACGAAAGATGGCTTTTTTGGGCTTTTATTGGAAGCTGGAAGAAAAGAGATCTTCTCCTGTCTTCCTCTCTTAGTGTGCCAAGCATGAATAGATGGCAAGGGGGGATAAGCAAGAGCTGTGCTTACTGTGAATCTGTCTCATAGCCTTCAAAGCGTGGACAAGAAGGAAAACTGTCTGTGAATAGAATCAATCCCTTCTCGATAACCTTAGGAAGAGTGAATAGGCACAGTACAGGGATCGAACTCGAAGGAAGAAAGTAGCCAATTCTCTTTCTAGCTAGTCTTCCTTTACCTATGGAGATTCTAGGCGATAGAAGAAGAATCACATGTATGCGTGCTAAGCGTGGGCAAGCGAGGACAAGCAGAAGCTATGGAATAGAGGATTTCCTTGCTTTGGCATTCAGTAAGTAGGTCAAGCAGTAAGTAGGCTAAATAGGCATGTATGCTTTCTTGCCCTGAAATTCTTCCTTTTATTTTCATTTTAGGACAGAGGAGTATTGACCACTTATTCTTTTGCATTCAAATAAGTGGTTTTTTAATATCTTTTTATATGCTCTTTAGTGGGAGGATAGATAGATAGTAAAGCAGCAACCTCTTTGAGCTCTTAACGAATCCCCTGTGGGGGCAGTCTTAGAAAAAGCTGCTTTAGCGGAGATAAGGCATAGGCCTATGCTATCTATTCTATTTGGATGACCTTACCTTAATAAGAAAATAATCCTTGATTAACCAATTCGTCAGTCTGATAAGAGCTCCCACTAAAGGCAAAGAGAGGAGTCAGGAGCAAGATCAGCAAGCGGCGGGGGGTCGGGAGATCTGGGCTTGATAGAGCTTAGGAAAGCGCCGGAGGGAGAAAGGTCAGCAAGGTCCGGGCCGAGAGCTTAACCGCGGGATGGAAGAGATAAGGCGGGAATGGCTAGCAGAAAAGGGAAGGGCTGGAGGAACTTCTCGCAATGGATAAAAACCTCTTTCTTTAGCAAGGTAAGCCCCATCTCATTCAAAAAGAGAAAGGGCTGGTCGTCAGTTGGAGTCAACTTGCCCTTTTCTTTCCTCTAGAAGGGACTACTTCTTTCTTAGACGAAATTTCATAAGAGAAGATAGCGTAGAAAAGAAAGGTTTTGATTCGAGGTTGAGTAAACAAAGAAAAAAAAAGCTTTCTCCGGGTCTAATGAGAAAGCATTCGTTCACGTCAGGCAATGTAATTGTTGATGTAGTTGCTTGTACTTTTCTTTTTCTTCGGGATTGGCTTGGTGTTCAGTGTACCTTAGTACAAGATCGAAATGCATTGGATGGATGCCCGGGCATTGAGAAGGAAGGACGCTTTCTCATTAGACTGTTATAACCATAGATATATTCAAAGTTCTCAAGCGAATCAAAACTCTTTTCACCTTCCCTCTCTTATGAGATTTCTAGTTAGCGTCGACCTACTCTTGCATTTGAACCCTCGGACTGGGAATTGGCAGTTGCTTTAGCAGCATCCAGTACATTCACCCCGGCTGGGCAGTAGCGCCAAGTTCAAGCTAAGAGCGGTAATGATTTCGCTCAGTAGAAGGTCACCTACATGGATATTGAGGCTATAAGCCGCAGGTAAGATATAGTTCACAAGTCGAAGGGGAATCTTGAATCAAATGTCGATTCATCTTAAGTCAATTCTAATTCAATTAGTTCTAAACTTAAAAGAGTCCTTGGACTCGTGATTCAATTATGGCTCTTTGCTGCTATTAATATTAAGGTTATAGTATCTGCTTAGCCCATAGTAATAAGATGGTAGTGACCGCTTCTCCTAAGTCTTCCGCTGGCATGGGTTTAGAGGCATTCTGCCTCTTTCTTGGTAACACGGAGTAAGAAAGATATATATTGTTTTTTTCGCCACCTATCATCATAGAAAAGGTTGTTCATTTCGACTTTGGATTCAGGACCTATCCTTTCTCCTTTTCTTGTGTATACTCCCATCCTTTTTCTTTTTCCATCTGGACCTGGATGCTATGCCCATTTAAATCTCTATAGCTTATCATGCCTTTTCGAGCCTTAAGCCTTAAAGGTAGCAAAGAATAATAAAAGGATTCACCATTGGATCAGAAAAAGAAAGTCCGAAGGTGACCTCCTTTGCCGAAAAGAGGGGGTGTGAGAGCAGGTCCATATGTTTTGTTTGGAGAAAGGCCCGGCTTTCACTTGACTAAGTGGTACTGTAGTGTTCTCCCCGCCAAAGAGATTCTGCTCAGCCGCAACTCCTTTAAGGAAAGAGAGCACTTTACCCATTATCTAATCGAGCTGCCTAACCGCGGCCGAGCTTTTTTCAATAAACACTTTTATCCGCGGCAAGGGCGAGCGGCTCTAATCTCAATGGACGGACCCCTCTTCTCTTGAGCCTTGCTTCATTATTTCCATTTCTGTTAGAGGAATAGGTACGCTTGTAAAATAGATATGATACCATTGGGTTCGGGACTTGTTCCTATCAGGTGTTCCTATCAGGATTGTTCCCAAGAACTCTTTAATATGATTATTTCCGGAATCTGAGAATGTAGTCACGACTGAAGCAGAAGGTGGAATTTTTGGATGCTCAATCGGGGCCAGAGGTGAAGTTATTGGATTCGATCCAGTGGCCAAGAGAAGAGGGCGAACCTAACATAAGAATTTCTTCTAGGAAAGGGGAATTATAAGCAGCAGTGGCTACTAGCGGAAGAGGATGCGGTAAGGCCTATAATTATACTCATTGGCTGCTTGTCCTAATAAATTCAATCGGTTATTAACGTCTTATAAGTAGGTTAGGATTGATCTTAGGCGCAGTCCCAATGGTAAGATCAGTCCCAAGACTTCAGAGCGTGTGAGACAATTCATTTATTATAGAATAAGATTTTCTTTTATGGGCTGGCCCTAGTGTGTAATGGACTATATTCCTCGATCTAGGTGTATCACCTCCACCTACTGGCATGGATTAATGAGCTATAGGCCCTCTTCTGCTCTTATCGAAGAATCGAACATTTTCTTTTTTCTTTTTTTCAGAATGGCAAAGTTGCTGTCTGCTCTCCTTTCTCCCCTCTGACCCCTATTCTAGGCTGTTGGTCTGTCGATACCTAGTGGAAAAGAAGAAGCGAATAATGGTAAGGAATGATCTTCATCCGCCGAAAAGCAAGCGAGTTAGATAAGTCTTCTTCAATGATATTGTCCGCGTATGAGCAGTAGGAAGAGCGTAGATAGAGATATACGCTCTTCCGTTTTCTAAAAAAAGTTTCTTTGACGATCCGAACCTTTAAAAAAGAGAAACGAACATAAAGTACGAAATCCACCTAGATTGACCAAAGATCTTCTCTTTCCTTGCCTTACTAAGCTTTCAGTAAAGTAATCCCTTGTTACCGCTCCATGGGTGACATAGGAGTGATTGAAGCGATTGGGACAAGAGAGAGCAGAGTTATTTTGCCTGCTAACTCTTAGTTCCTTAGTTCACTGTAATAGTAATATTTCGCTTTAGGAAAGCATAGATTAGGGAAGTCTGGTTTGCGAGCTTGCCTCTCTCTGCTTTTGCCTCTCTGCGCTGCTTTGTAGGCTTTAGAGAAACTCTTTTTATTAGAGAATACTTCCCTCTTGCGCGAATACCAGGCTCTCTTGATGGCAGCGAATACCGTTGGTAACTGGTTCAGGATTTCGAATAGATGGGCCGCAAGGAGCAGGAAGACCCGAAAAGAAAGAGAGTTCTGTTCTCTGGTATGCTCATGGTAGCTAGTGGTTATTCTTAAGTAAGCAATTATAGCGAGTAGTCCTAATAAAGGAAGCTACTTCATTCAAGCAAGCCCTAACCTTTCATCTAGTATTCAATCAAGCCAGGGAGTGAGATTCTCAAGTATGCTCTGTCTTTCGAGTAGTGATTCTCCTTTACCTTTAGGCTAGCAAGGGAGGGAGCATATAAGTCAGGCTACTAGAAGACTGATAGGGATTTCATAATCGAATGAATGCGAGTACTAGTTGTCAGGTAGAGTCCGGCAGGCTAGCTCTAACCTAATCTCTTGCTTGATTCGAGTGGTTCTCAAGTTAGAAAGATAAGAGGGTGGAATTCTCAACGAAAACTAAGTGAATGTGTTATGTGGAATTTCCCGTTAAGGCAGATCTATCGCAGGGGAGTTTTCTTAGCCGAATAGAAAGTTCTGTCAAGGTGCGTTCCACGTTAACAAGAGAGCGTCGAAGCTAATAAACTGCTTTGCCAGGCCGGGGATTCCCGTCCTCAGTTGTGCTAGTCTGGTTAAACCAATCCGTGGAGGTCAAGATTCTTTCATATTTCAAATAAGAAATCAGAAGAATGGGATAAACAAAGACAAGCTTGGAGTGAAGGATAGAGGCTAATTAAAGTCATAAACCAGCTACTTACTAAGTCAATGAGAATACATTCCTAGAGAGATGATATTAATCTACTGACTATTCCTCCCCTGTTAGGAAATCCTCCCCTTGGACGATATAATAAGACACATTCCCCGCCATGAATCTGCACGAGAAAAAGCTGGAGGGAGAAGAAGGTTTCTAGCCGAAGAAGCAAATCATAGGCAATTTGAATACATTTTCTCTTTCTCTTTCTAGACGCAATTTCGGAATAGCCTAGTTGATACGATTCACTCACAGGAATAATTCAAGTCAAATTTTTTTTGAGTTCAAAGAAGACGCCTCCAACTACTTAGGGGAACCTACTCTTCTTCGGTTTCAGAATCGGTTGATGAACAAGAAGAATCTATTGCCTCCACTTCAATACATTACAAAGAAGCTAGTCGCTAGTTCAAATAGGGACTCCCCAGCCGGCAATCATATTAAGAGTAGGAGCTCGTTCAGCTATTTAAGAAAAATCCAGCGGAAAGACCCAAAAAGTTCAGAAACTTTACAAGAGCGAGCCTAAAACCTGACCTCTGTACCTATTCCTTTAAACAGACAGGCACAACAGTTGGTATTGGCTTATTCCCACAATTCCATTAGATACGATTGATTGCTTCCTTCGGGGGTCTAGCCTTTCCGTTCGATTGCATTCTGGGATAAGTGGCGAACAAGATTTTTTTTTTTAATTTACCTCTGCCACCTTCCCCTTCGAAACTCGTATAGCTATCGAAATATCAAGCCAAGCCTTACCGAACGCCCCCCGTCAGCTGGGCTCTTGTCTGCTATGGTTACCCATCTCCTCTGGCCCGGAAAGCCATCTCTACCTCCTGTCTTTCTTCTCCTCTTCTACCCAAAAGGAATAGACATCGAAATGTTCATATCATATGCTTTAAGGATTGAGGCTTTTCTTTCAGAACCTCGGTCACTGGTCTATTGTATGTAGTGAACAGGTCCCAGCGCAAGCAAGCTATTTGATAACCTCTCTCTTGTCCGGCAAGCAATCGCCATCTCCTTAGCCCATAAGTAGAAGCAGGCGAAACTGGAGCGGGAGCTGGTTTAGAAAGAGAAACTGCCATCAAGCTTTGCACTAGGGGATTTCAATGCCTTAGTTCTTCCCTGCTTTGGTAGAGCCAATTAGCGTAGAAGAACTCCTCGCTGCTCCCGTATAATAGTCTCAAAAGGGATAGGCTGGATGGAATTCAGGGGAGCTCTCCTTCTAAGCATTGTGATTACATCAAGGCCTAGGTTGGGGCCTTAACCAGGATTGTGTCTTGCCTGGGCGGTTAAAGGGAGGGCTTGAGAGCAAGTAGTTTCAGTAGAAGCGGAAGCAGCAGCACTTTTATAACCGTGGGGAATAGGCTACCTTTGCTAGCTTTAGCCTCTCCAACCGCTTCCCTAACGAGTGGGAAAAGAGATAGGGGTGCTCAGGCGAACATTCAGCCCTCCATACACCCTCAAAGCTGTCGCTTAAAAAAGAAAAAAAGAAAGAAATATAGAAAAAGAATATAGGTGGGGGGAGCGGGGCCCCTTATCCCCATTCAGATATCTTTCTTCAATAAAGGAGCAAGCTGTTTCCGCTCACTTTGTTTCCACTAGTCCATAGCTTGCATAATAGATCTATGGGGTAAGGGTTTTTCCAGCCTGCCAACTCCACCGGCCTTGGGAGGAGTGGAAGTTACAAACATCCCACCTCCAGCAAATATTTACAAGCCTGGGAGTTCGGGAATGGATAGTCGGATGTCTGTGGTAAACCATCTGATGCATCAGCCAAGCTCGCGGGCCCCGACCGATGGTCGTTCCTAGGCCCAGTCAACCACTTATAACCTCCTTTTCTTCAAATTTATAAAAGACTGCAGAAAATGGGGGAAAGCTAAGGCGGCCCATTGGAAGTCCAAGTCCAATAGGGCTGCAATTGAACCACATTACTGATTTCTGGACGTAGCCCCCTATAATATAATCGCTTGAGAGAACTTAGTAGTAGAATCGAAGGAACTCGGCAAAATGACCCCTCAATAGCATCACTCAATGCCTTTGCTGAATCAGGAAATTTAGAAGGAGATCCTGTGGTTGAAGATATTTCTACAATGGAAGGGCCAGGCGAACAAACTTTGATCCTGCTGAAAAACGGAATGGAATAGTCTAAGATGCTTCATAGCTTCCCCAGAATAACTAATATCCCCTTTCTTCTTTTTTATTATATTAGTAAGATAGGCTTCCAAACCTGCGCTCCAGCGAAGAAAACCTAAGGGCGATTGGTTGATGGTTGGCTCTTTATTCAGGTCCTCGTTACGTTAATAGGCTTCAGGTGGCTACTGCTTAGTTAGCTCTCTCGTTCTGTCTTGCTTGAGCACATTAATATGATATAAATAGAATCTCGATCAAGGCGAAACTTGAGTTTGATTGCAGCTAGTGGTTTCAGAATATTCCTTGCGCTAAGCGGTTGTGCTAAGTCACCCATAACACGGCTCTCCTCTCCTCTATAGCTTTTGTTTGAGATGAGCTTCCGGCTTTGAGCAGAGCCTCCAGCAGATACAGGATCAGAGAAAGACCTCCTGGCTATCCTTATAGCCATCCTTATAGCCAGACCCTTTGAACCAGAGCCTGACCCATCCTTTGAAGCTTTGTTCCCTTCACTTCTCTTGAGCTGGATCTTCAGCGGCTTGGATAGCCCCTTCAGCTGGAAAAAAAGACCCTACGTGTCGTCGACGAACGCAAGAGAAGACCTTTTCAATGGCCTTCTAGACGAATTATAGAGAAGTTCTCAAGCTTACGATTCTCTTGAGCTCTAGCTTTCCGTGACTTGTTAATCTCAAATACGGGGAAAACGCTACTTAGCCTAGCCCTTTGTCTTTACCCCTTCTTTACGGAATGAACTTCGATCTTGCATGCAATAACCCAACCAGCTCTCCTGGGAATGAATTAAGAACTCTCCCACTTATTGATTAGAGCGATGCTAAATCAGGCTTAGCCTAGCCGTTCGCCCCCTATCGAATATAGGTTCAAAGGAAACTGGCTATCCGCCCCTTATAGACAGGGGATCTTGCTTACTAATGAAGGAAGCAACTATCCGCTTAGTAATCAAACCTAAGAGGTGAGGCAGAACTATCCCTCTAAGAAGTCAGCTAGCTCTTGTCCTTCTTTTATCAAGGTATAGTGAAGGCGACTTAGGTTAGTTTTCGATGGAAAAAGGCTAGGCTATGATTATGAAAGAC
>JASKGM010095443.1:0-10741 GCA_034509205.1 Ceratonia siliqua
AAGAGAAAATGAAAAACCAACGAACCTAAACTCCCAAGAGATGCTACCCAGAAATAACCCCAATCAGGTCTACCTCTCGACTTCCTCTGAAGATTGGTCTTGGTTCCAGAAATCCTTTCCTTCTCCAAGCTATCTTTTCTGTTCTCTCGGTATTTCGAAGCTCTCTCTGCCCCCTTTTTCCCTTTTTCTGCTTTTCCAGAAAATCCCCCAAATTCCTGAGGTTATCTCCTATGTGTCTTCTTCTCTGTTCGGATTCGTCCTCTAGTAAACTCTCTCGGCTCCTCCCAACACTCGATGGAAGTCAATCTCTCTCCCCCCCTTTTCTGATCTCGGTTGGTTATCTCTTATAGACCGGAAGCCTTCTCTACTGCCGTGTCTCCTGCAGTCGCGTGAGGGTGAGACGAGTTGGTAGTTTGAGCCAGAGAGAGTTGCGTGGAAGTGGGTATTGCAGAGAAGTGAGGGGCGATTCAGAGGAGTAGGTTGCGAAGGGTGAAAGGTGCCAGGGTTCAGAGGGGAAAATGGGGAAATGAGCGTGAAGGTTGCGTGGTGTAGAGGTGTTGGGAACCGGGTATGGGTCAGGTGGGTTGGATACCCGGTTAGAGTTGGGTTGGTCTAATGTTAATGGGTTGGACCATTTTTTTTGGCTGAATTCTTCCTTTTCTTTTTTTTTTCGGGCTAGGCCCTTTTTGTTTGTTTTTTCGTTTTTTTTTTCTATTTTCTTCTTCTTTTTAATCTTCTTTTTTTTAGTCTTTCTTTTTTTTGTTTTTTTTTTGTTTTTTGGTTTTTTTTCTATTTGTATTTATTTGCTATATTTTTTTTTTACCTGGACAAAATCCAGTGTTTACAATAGTCTTTATTGAATAGAGTAATTGGCTTTATTCAGTGATTGTAAATATTGTTTTAATTAAATTCATCCAAAAATACATATATCTTTTTGCATAACTCTTACGCAAATGTATCTTAATTTATTAGAATTTAGGAACCTTAATAGCTATAAAATGAAGCTCACATAAATAAACTCTTTATTTATTAATATTAAAAATGTATTTAATATCAAATTGAGGAATACAACTTACTTTTCAAGGCAATATATTCCTAACAACGAGTCCATGTCTGGACTACAGATATTTGTATGTATAATCTCTAATATGTCGGAGCTCCTCTTAATACCTTTCTTTTCTTATTTGTTTACTTTCCCTTTATACAGGCCACACAAGTGTCAAAGTCAGTAAAATCTAAAGTACTGAGTACTCCATCATTTACTAATCTTTTAATTCTCTCTATGAATATATGTCTCAATCTCTGATGCCACAATATAGAGGAATCTTCATTCATAACACATCGTTTAATACCAGTATGAACATGCATTGCATTATAAGAGACATTGTTTTGTAACTTAATATGTAAAAGACATCAGATAATGTACCATTCTCAACAAGTTTAGATTTATAATGTAAAGTAAAAGTGTCACGCCCCAATTTAGGACACGTGACCGACGTAGGGAGTTACTTGAACCTACCAACCTAAAATACCAGTGCAATTAATATCATTCAAAATCATCCTTAAATAAACAATGAAGTTAAAATACACTTTCATAAAAATAGTTCTAAGTAAAGAAGTTTATTAAAAATTTCAGCAAAGTTTTCCCTAAAATATGGACTATCCCAGGGTACAAATCTGCAAAATAGTAAGGTGGACATGCCCACCATCATCCAGAAGCCTCAGTGGCTTAACAGAAAAACAATAAATAGTCCATCATGGACTGTATATTCAAATTACACAGGGCTATGCAATTTATATCTACAGACCATGAAAATAAACAAAAACGCAATTAATCCTATCCAACATCTGTCCACAATCTTCAAGTATACTCTAACATTTACTACTTAGATGGTTTCCTACCAAGTCAATCAGCAGGTTCAAAGGGTGCAGGCGAAGTTGAAGGTAAATCACCAATTTGCTGATATGAAAATGTTAAAGTGAGGGGTGAGTCCACTGACTCAGTGAATAGAAATCAAACTTATCAATTGATACATAAACCCTATCATGTAACGTACATTACCGCTAAAATAATATGAAATCTTAGTTTAGTACTCTTAAACATAATAAGCACCAAATGCACATTACATTCAGGAAAGAAAATAATTCTTACTTCAAAATCATATTTTACATAATGAAATTTGAAATGACAGTATAGCCAATAGTACTTTAATCAAAGTATAATTTCCTAGGATCCATCAATATATAGGGGAGAACCTAAATTGAGAAAACAGTGTTCCCGCTCCAGAGGATAAATCTCAACTGGAGGGTAACCCGATCCTCACCTTCGGGAACTGCACTCACCGAAGGGAAACTAAATTTCCTATTCTCTTCTGGGCATTTTCATCCGGAGGAACCATTCACAATAACACTCATTCTTCTGTCAGGAACTATACTCACTGACAGAAGTTCCCTTTATCAGGAACTGCCCTCAACTAATAAAGGTTGTAACCTAGGTGCACCTAGTGGTTCTACCACCACTCTACTACGGATCCAAGATTACAGTTCTAAATTACTTTCATAGTACTTGTACCATTTAGACTTTTAAAATATCAAAGTTCAGATACTTTTCGTGCTATGTACAAAATAATAAATTCACATATAAATATATATTACTTTCCTCAAAACATACTCAAATAACAACATTTATCCACAAGGTAAACTTTAATAATTCATGCATCAAGGGGTAAGTAAGAATCCACTCACTGTTTGGTTTGTAATCCAAGGCTCAGTCCCAAAACCAACCTTCCTTCTGCTACTGATCTAGGTTCGAAGGAATTGGTTCCAATACCCCTATATAGTAATTAAATAGGGAATGCTTTAGCTATCCTAGACTTCAGTCAAGCTTTAATTATAATTTAAGAATGTAAATTTCTTATTTTGTATCTCATTTCATCATTTTCTATATATATATATATATATATATATATATATATATTTTAAAGAATTTACCCAACAATCACCATAGCATAAGTGATGGTGAACTGGGCAAGCAATCAGAGTATTGAGTATGGAATAGCCATTTCTTACAAATCAACGTACTGTAGGAGTGAAAATCATGAATTTACTTTGAACAACAAAAAAGGATTTACAGGACAGGGAACTATTGGAATAATGGTTTTTGTGTATAATTTATGTCTAAAAAGAAATGGAACCTTGAACATGGATACGAAACAATTTCTACAAACATCCATGTGGTAGTATCCTAAGGAACAAGGAGTGACATTAACATAGTCTTCTCTTAGGCATTTTATAAAACACCTTGTGTGCACCCCAAAATTACATTCTAAATAAGCCACATAAATCAGGAAATTTAAGGAAGAAAGAACTCTGAACAAAACTTCTAAATCATAGCAAGCATTATGGGGGTTTGATTCACAACATCATTGTTTAAAAGAGGTTTCAAATCATTCCACAATTTGCCCCAAAAACAGAATTGTTTCCTAGAAGAGATGCCATATTTCTAGCCAAAGCATTGCTCAGAAAAGTGGATGAATTACTTACAACCAAGGAGAACCTTAAGAAATGGATTTGTAGGAGTATTTGGGTGTCAAAACCAAGCCCCCACGTAGAAAAAATTATGCTGCTTTGGGCTGGGACTTCACTGTGGACAAGCAGCTACTTCCAGCCAGTTGTCATGATCACCAACAAGGGCTGTGGTGGCTGAGAATGGTGGAAGACAGCCGGGGTTGGCTGGAACTACGGGCAGCGCGGTGGCTATGAACTCCCACGATCGTAAGGTCGAGCAACGCGAGGGAGAAGGCAGTTGACAGAGATGCCGAAACAAGGGAAAATGGGGGTCTTCGGGTGGGTATCTTTAAGGGGGAAGAAGAAGGCCTAAATGCAATTTCTCAAAGTTTCAACTTATTAAAAATTGCTAGCTAGTCCCTACAATTTAAGTTATTTGCATTTGAGCCTTCATTTTTTTTTTTTTGGGTATTACAAAAAGATGTGTATGAAAATTTAAAGGAATAACCAAACGGTACAAGTATTGAAATTGAAATCAAATTCTTAAATAAACTTGGAATATAAAATGTCTTTTCTAAATTCAAAACATAACCACTACTTAAAACTAAACTGCATGTTCCAATAGCCTCCACATGTGAGTACATCTTGTTTCTTAAATAGATGTTTTGCTCACTTTCCAGTGACTTCTTTAGGTTTTGCAAACCCTACAAGGAATTTGTAATATGGATTGTAGAATCAGAATCAAACCATCATGTATTGTGACCAACATCGACCATATTAGATTCATAACAAACAAATGAGATTGAATTACTTTGTTATGCCATGATTGAAATTCTAAATTTTTTCTTGGTATCAGAACCTAGTTCCGACCCTAAAAAAAAATCAATGGACCTATTCTGATAACTAGGAGAATGATGCACCCATCACCTCCGAAGTGGGGGGGGGAGTGTTGGATACTCCCACATAGGAGATGTAAACTAATTTCATGAAAGATATAAGCCAGAGGCAATCCTCTCCCTTGAAAATGCGTTTTAAGGGTAGAGTTAGGCCTACTGAATTTCTTTTTGGTAGGGTGGAGTTAGATCATAGTTGAAATTCTAAATTTCTTCTTACCTTTCTTCTCAAGTCAAATCTTGAACTATGGAAAATCCTTCTTCATGTGCCCCTTCTTCTTGCAAAAAAAACACTTGGATTCTTTCTTAATTTTGGCTTAGGGAGGTATTTTACCTTTCCACTTTTGTTTGGCTTGACCTTTGTTCTTTCCTTGTGTTGTCGTGTATGCACGTACTCTCACTCATTTTCATTGTCAATGTCCCTTCCTCTTGAACACACATGGTCATAAGTTCATTAATTAACCATTTATCTTTATGTATGTTATAAGAGATTTTGAAGGGTCCATACTACCGTGGGAGAGTATTAAGTATATAGTGCACAAGAAAAGACTCACATCTCAACCTCAAGAGTTTTCAATTCAGCGCAATGTCCCTCATTTGCAGTTTTTGTAAGGACTTACCGCTATGGTATCAGGGCTTGGCCATGTCTTTTGGGATGGGTTGCACCCCTACCGCTATTTTAGTCCAACATCCACATAGCCTATTGTTAATTTATTCATAAAGGGGACATCCCCAAAACTCAAACACATGACATTCCTTATCTATTTAAATTGTTTAAGGTGTTTTGTTTTAAAGTATTTTTTAATATCATTAAACTTTCATCAATTGAATTTAGCAAACATTGTATAAATTTTGAGCAAATAAGAGGAGAAAAAGAAAGAAAGTAAGTAACTACATTATTTTAGTAAATACAATAAGAGAAATGCAAGAAAAAAATTTAACAAATTAGTTAAGCCTTGAATTATAAATAATTTAAAAAATTCTATATTTAAAAATTAAAATAATTACGGGAATCCAGGATAGATAAGATAAAGTAAAGGCTACCACTTGTTATACTTTTTTGGAGGAATTTAGAAAATTTTATTATAAATTATTCTCTTTTGACCATAATTTGACATCTCTTTTAATACCATATTTTATCTTTGTTAATTATTGGGTTTGGTAATAACTTATTTTTAATTAAAGTACAAGGAAAGTTTATACTATGTTTTTAAAATAGAAGGGGGATGAATATAATTTAAATGCAAGATATTTTAGTATACTTTCTTTTAAAATTTATTGATACAAATTATAAATGTACAATTTCCTATATACATAGGAAACTGTAGGGAGAGTATGAACTTGTCCAAATTCTGAGTAAGGAAGGCAATTTTTAAGTTGTGTTTTGGAATTTTTTTCAGCATGTATGAAAAGTGAAAACCAAAGGAAGTAACAAGTTAAACTACATGTGATATAAAGAATAATTCCAATACACCCATGATATTCCAGGAAAGATCTTTATATCACATGTAGTTTAACTTGTTTCTTCAGTAGTTTTTCATACATGCCGAAAAAAACATTTTTTTTAAACTAGTCTTGTCGTAGAGAAGGCAGAAATAGCACGTAGTTTGTAGTTAATAAACCAGACAACTTGTAGCTCTAATAGAGGCTAGCTTGTTTCTTAAGATATGTATAGATATAGAAAATTAAGTTGTATTATAATTATTATAAGAAAAATTAATAAATAAACAAAAATTGGGATCAGTGTTATGTTTATTAATCAGTCATTTAAATAAATTTCTTATTCTGCTTTCTTTTTTTTTCAATGAACAAGATAAACTTTTATGAATGAATGAGAATCCAATCTTTTTTTCTTTAATTATTTTTAACTATTTTTTATATATTATACACACATATAAACGACAATAATAATTTTAATAGAAAAAAACATGCGTACAAAAAAAGCTCCACCGCAGTTATACTTGTGCGGACTACATCACGAAGGAATGATTAATCATTCTTTTATCCAGATCCGAATCCTTCAGGAATGGGCATGGATCTCTATATGCCAGCATAGAGTCATTAATGTCACATTGGGTCACCAACCTATTCATATATTTAAAAGGGATTGCTATAGATAGGCTTGTTTGTTCCTACACAATTACCAACGACCAGAAACCAAAATCAATGTGAACTTGCCCAAGAATGTAGATAGGCTCGTTTGCTCTTACACAATCGCCAACAACCAGAAACCAAAACATATGTGAACTTGCCTAAGAATGTGATCGATGAATCAAGGTTTAGGTACGCAAGAAATTAAGAGTAAAATATTTTAATATGGTAATTACTACCCTTCTTGAGCAGAGTTTTATTTTTTAAAATTATAAATATTAGTTTTTAAATTTTTTAAAATTTTTTATTTTAAGATAAAAGTTAAACAAATTTTAAAAAAACAAAAAAAAAGTAAAAAAAAATATTTTACTTCTTTTTAATTTTTTCATATATTTTTAAATTCTTTTAATTTATTTCTTAATATAAAAAATTTAATAATTAAATCATTAAAACTTAAAAATTAAAAAACCAACTAAAAGAGTAGGATACTCGGATATATTTACTTTTTTAATATATATTTCTTTAGGTAACTACTCTCCTAGGGGAGTTTAAAATTTAAAAATAAAATAAGATATTTTAATTTTTTAGTAATGATAAATTAATTATAAATTAAATAAAAAATTAAAAAATAATTATAAGTTAAAAATTTAAAAAATTTAAAAAAAATTCAAAAAATTCAAAAACATATAAGAACATCTCAAAAAAAATTTAAGAAAATATTATAAATAAGAAATAAATAAATAATATAAATAACCATAAATAAATAAATAAAATAAAATAAAAAAGAAAATTAGTGGGGGACGACAGCATAATTCTTCCATTAATTTATGACTCTTATTAAGTTACAGTATACTTTTTCTACAATTCTCATATAATATTTTTTATTTTTTCCTCCTACCACCGCATTAATGAATCTTCTAAGTGACAAGGGGCCAACGACCCCAAAAAAAAATTTTCATGTAAAAAATTTTTTAAAATTATTTATTTGCCCCAAAAAAATATATTATGTAATTAATTTTTTTAAAAAAATAGTTTGTCCCTTTTAAAATTTTTATATTATCTCTTCTATTTTATAAATGCATTACTCAATTTTATAAATGTATCATTCATATATCAATGCATACTATTTTATTCACTTACTATTTTTTTTTATTTCATCAACTTATGTAGTGCTAATTTTTATTATGTCACATCATTTACCTTTACTTTGCTTTTTTAATACTTTGCAATCTGCACCATGAGTAGAAACTATTATTTCTTTTAACAATTTTACACTTTCAATTATCAAATTATTCCCAAATACCAGAGTTTCAATCCCCTTCCTCAAATTTAACAGGATCATTTACTTAATTTAAAGTTGATATAATATATTTTTTTTGTTCTTTATAATGATTAAACAAGCTAAATACATTTATAGTTGTCAATGATTATTAATTATGTTACAAAATATTATCTATGATTTTGCTTCCTTTAAGGATTATGCAGTCTAATATTTTATTTTCTTTCAATCTTTTGCCCCTCCAATAATTTTATTCAAGATCTACCACTGCACTGCCCTTTTTTTTTCTTGAATTTTTTTATTATATTATTTGAAATATTTTCTATGTATAATTTTTAAAAAATTTTTACTTCTCATTTGAACAATAAAGAAATTCTAATGTTACTGTTTCAAAAATAGTTAAAAAAAACGTAAACATTGTTAATGTAGTATATATTTAATGCATTGTTATTCAATGGGTTTATTACATATATTGAATAATTATTTTATAATTACAAGAAATTGTTTTTTATATAGGATATAATTTTTATTTTATCTTCTTTTCAAAACTTAATTTTCAATTATAATTTTTTATTGAGTGTTAATTAAATTGAATCTATATAGAAAAATAAAATAATCTTTTAAAATATATAAAAATAGAATATTGATAAGAAAATTTTGACTCTACATAAGAAAATTTTTTAATTAACTAATTTTATAGGTAGGCAGTAAATTGAGGATAATTTTTTTAAGAATATTGATTAAAATGAGAAATTTGTGTAAAGAAAACAAATAAAAAAGCTGACATTTTTTACATGATAGATGCACCATGCAACAGTAATAAGGATATGGATATGAGCAATGTTCAATGAATTTTGCACAATTATAATTAAAAAAACTTAAACAAATAAACAAATACGTTTAAAATCATGATCGTCATTTTTTTGAATAGACAACTATGATTTAGTAGAATCAATCATGTTAAGGACCAAATTTGAACTCTATGCAACAGTGCTTATATGGTATAAATATTAAATACTATAAATCCAAAAGAATTTCTAATTTGATCTTTGTTAAAAAAATATTTTTAAAACATACTGGATAAAACCAAGTTCTTCCAAAAAGTATGAAATATTTCAATTTTTTTTAAGTTTATTAAATAGTTTTATTATAAGATTATGCAAGAGAGTAAGGTGCTAGAAGGACACAAAATAGATATTAAGAATAAAAATAGAAAGTTAATCAAACTACCTTGAGGTTATACTGATGAACTCAAGAGCAAGATTAAAAACAGAATAAAATATTTTCTCCTCTTTTATATATGTTTAATTATATTTCTCTTTTCTTTATTTTAAAAATATATGATCAACTTTATTTATACTAACATTGTTAGAAATATTCAATTAAAATTATTTAAAAAATAAATTATAAAATTATAATTATAAAATACAATAACAAAGCTACTCTTAAACTTTTTTTTAAAGTAATAATATTTTTAAAACAAAATAAAAAAAATTTCTTAAATAATGATATTTTTAAATTAAAAATAAAAATTTTAAAGTAAATATAATTTTTAAAAAATAAACAAAAAAATTTCAAGTAATTATTTTTTTAAAATAAAAAAATTATTTTCAAGTAACGTCATTTTTAAAGCAAAAGTAATTATATTTTAAAAACAATACAAAAGAAAAAAATTAATGATATTTTTAAAATAAAAAATTTATTTATAAAACACAAATTTTTTTTTAATCAATGATAATTTTAATACAAAAATAATTTTTTTAAGTAATTATATGTTTAAAAAAAAAATTCAAGTACATTCTTAAAATAGAACAAAATTTAGATAGGCTCGTTTGCTCTTACACAATTACCAAGAATCAGAAACCAAAACCAATCGGAACTTGCCCAAGAATGTAGATAGGCTTGTTTCCTCTTACACAATTACCAACAAGTCAACAACCAGAAACCAAAACATGTGAACTTGCCTAAGAATGGGATCGATGAATCAAGGCTTAGGTACGTAAGAAATCAAGAGTAAAATATTTTAATATGGTAATTACTACCTGCTCGAGCAGGGTTTTATTTTTTAAAGTTATAAATATTAGTCTTTTAATTATTTTTATATTTCTTATTTTGAGATAAAAGTTAAAATAATTTTTTAAAAATTTGAAAAAAAAAGTAAAAAGAAATTTAAAAAATTTGTATAACACAATAGTTCAAAAATAATTTTAAAAAATCTTTTACTTTTTTTATTTTTTTCATATATTTTTGAAATTCTTTAAATTTATTTCTTAATATAAAAAATTTTAATAATTAAATCATTAAAAATTAGACAACCAACTCTAAGAATAGGACACTCCCAGACTAAGATATATTTACCTTTTTAATATATATTTCTTAAGGTAACTACTCTCGTAGAGGAGTTTAAAATTTAAAATTTAAAAATAAAATTTTAATTTTTTAATTTTTTAGTAATGATAAATTAATTATAAGTTTAAAAAACTTTAAAATAATAAAAAATTAAAAAAGAATTATACATTAAAAAATTAAAAAATTAAAAAAAAAATAAAAAATAAAAAATCTCAAAAAAATTTAAGAACATATCTGCTCGAGAAGGGTTTTATTTTTTAAAATTATAAATATTAGTCTTTTAATTATTTTTATATTTTTTATTTTAAGATAAAAGTTAAAAAAATTTAAAAAAAATTTGAAAAAAAAGTATAAAGAAATTTAAAAAAATTGTATAACACAATAGTTCAAAAATAATTTTAAAAAATCTTTTACTTTTTTTTATTTTTTTCATATATTTTTTAAATTTTTTAAATTTATTTCTTAATATAAAAAAAGTTAATAATTAAATCATTAAAAATTAAAAATTAGACAACCAACTCTAAGAATAGGATACTCCCAGACTAAGATATATTTACCTTTTTAATATATATTTCTTAAGGTAACTACTCTCGTAGAGGAGTTTAAAATTTAAAATTTAAAA
>JASKGM010095454.1:0-12881 GCA_034509205.1 Ceratonia siliqua
CTAGAACTGTACCAGATGCATTCAAGCCAGAAACAATGAGGGATAGGAGCAAAGCAGCCTTATTGGATTTGAAGCCATCCATTTGTATGATTGTGGGGCTATAGTACATAACGATGCTTATACCAGTAAATTGCTGAAAGCCCTGCAGTCCAGCGCCACAAATAAAAGCAAGTCTAATTTCTTTTAATTTGAAGACATCACTGTATTTAACTTTAACGTGATTTTTGCTTTCATACTCCAGGTAATCTTCAAGGATATCAATCTCATCTTCTAAACGAGGCGATGAGTATATCTTAGAAAGCACAGAAATGGCTTCTTCTTTTCTATTCTGTACATAAAAACGAGAACTATATATTAATTGGCTGTCATAATAAATATATACATAAAGAAAGAAACAGGTAAGAACCTTTATTGGGTAAAATTCTACTAAAAATTAAAGTATATATCTTTTACCTTCATATAAAGCCATCTGGGGGACTCAGGGAGGAAGGTCATGAGAACAAACTGAAAGATAGCTGGTGAACCTGCAAGTCCAAGCATCCACCGCCATGTCCCAGGAACCTACGTGAAAAAGGAATTGTTTTATTAGACGTTGAAGAGAAACCTTGAAACTCTTTAAACAATGTAGTTCTGGTTCCCAAACAATGCTACAAAGCAATATTTGCCTTACCGTTGTTAAACCATAATTCACCACAAAGGAAAGAAACTGTCCACCAGTAACCATCAGCACATTTGTGCTTACTAATCCTCCTCTTATTTCAGATGGTGACGCTTCTGCAATATAGACCGGAGCGGTAACCGAGGCAGCACCAACACCCAGGCCAACAAGAAAACGTCCTGCTATGATTACATAAGGATTTGGTGCAAAAGCCATAACGAGTGATCCTATGGCAAAGTTAGCATCTGCTATAAGAGTAGCCTTCTTACGGCCAATAGAATCATTTATCAAACCACCAACAGAAAGCGCCAAAAATTGCACCAATCAAGGCCATGCCAACGATTAATTCCTGGAAGCTTAAGATAATTAGGACGCCGAAATTTGGGCAAAAGGATATACACTTTCCTCCATATTGCTACATCTTTAGGAAACTGTTTGGACCCAAACTTAAATTTGAATACCTGAATGAAACTACTGTGCTTGACCAACTCAAAATCCTCCTTTATATATAGAAGGGCCCCTGATATAACACCTGCAACGAGTCAAAACTTTTGCATGAGGTAACTTTTTCCTTGGATGACAAAGTTTCAATTCTAAGTCAGAGAAAGAACCATAAAGAAAACAAGTTACAAGAGACCAATGTGCATGTTTGGTTACTTTTTTCAAATAAAAGTTTTTTATTCTAAAAAACAATCAAACAAAAACATATGACTGGTATCATTATTTTTTACTCTCATTTTTAAAAATTATCTTTTTATTTTTTATACTTTAGAACAGAAAACAAAAAATAACTTTAAATTGTTATCTATTTTCTATTCTCTATTTTTTCTAGAAAAAATATAGAAGTAATAGTTTATATGAATGATAATTTTATAAATAAATTTGTAAACCAACTTAATTAATTATTTGTATTATTTTAATTCTATAATATTATATTTTATTATTTTATTGATATATTTTAAACATCAAAACTATAATTTAAATCAAGACAAATCCAATTCGTTAAATGAAATTTCTCCAAAACTGCTTTAGAAATAATTTTTTCAAACAGATATTTTTATTTTTTATTTTCAAAAATATTTAAAAGTTATTTGAAAAAATAAAAACAGAATTAAACATGCATGTCAAAAGTACTTGAATTTTTTTTTTCCAAATAGTTAAAACCAATATCATAGAATATAGAGACGGGACTCTCGTAGAACCTTGTAACATAGTAATGGTGAGAATGATGTGAAGAAAGTTATGTACCGGTGTCATAGCCAAAGAGGAGGCCACCAATGCCGGCAGCGAAACTAAGTCCGACGATGTAAGAGTTCTGGAAAATCGTTATTCTTCTCTCAGGATACTTCTCTATGTAATGAGAGCTTCCCGCTCTCATATCCATACCCATTTCAGCCGCCACCATTTTTGCAAAAATTCATAAAGAGATTAAATAGCAGAAGAAAATATGCTTAATTATATATCTCTTTGCAAAAGTGATAGGCACGAAAAGAGAGAAAAAGAAATGTAGGAATTAAAGAAAGGCACGGCAGAGGAGTAGCTATAAGCGAGACATTTCATAGAACATCAAATGGTCAAATTTGGAATTTCGGAGTTTCCTAAAAGTAGCTCTAAATTGTCAGATAGGTAAAATTTGCGGCTGTGATACAAAAAGCGACGTGTTGCTGTTCCTACCAAAATTGGTTTTATTTCTTATAACAACTCAAGCAGTGTTAACCAACACACAACTCAGGTAAGGTGTAAATAAACTTGCTAAACAAATTGTAAACCAACGTTTGGTTATTCACTCGATTTAAATGTCGGTGACTGGGTTATTGGTCAAATAGTTTGAAGTTGTTATTATTAAAATAAAAAAAATTATATCTTTATATATAAGAAAATATAATAAAATTAAACAATAAAAATTTTATGATTAATTTTAAGTATATGAAAAATAAAAGTTTACATAATAATTATGCAAAATTCACCGCACACAAAAAAAAAAAAAAAACACAATCCACTACAAGAAAATTGACTTTCAGTGGTGACTTTCCTATGACGCACTTAAAAGTTGTCACTAAAACAAGGTTTTCTATGATGTCTTTTAAATGTTGTTAGTAAATGTAGTTGTCAACAACTTTTAGTGACGACTTTTTAATTGCGTCACAAAATCTAAACTTTTTAGTGACAACATTCATTTGTCGTCACAAAAGGTATACAAAATTCGTCACTAAAAGTGAAAATTTATTTTATGAAATGTGGGAGTTTAAAAAATTTTGGATTTAGTGATGACAATTAGGATGTCGTCACTAAAAACCTTTTGTGACAACCTTGAATCGTCATTAAAACTAGAGTTTTTGTGACGACATATGATGTTGTCACTAAAAGTAAATAAATTTTTTTTGCTGCCAAAACGATGCCAAAAAAGTCAGGATTTAATGACGACAATTGAAATGTTGTCACTGAAAACCTTTGTGACGAACTTTAGGCGTCAGTAAAACTATAGTTTTTTTTTAATTAAGGTGCCAAAACGACACGTTTTAGTTTCACTTTCCCCCTTTTCTGCCATTTCCATCTTTTCGTGTTGCATTTTGGTCCCCTTTCCCTCTCTATTTCCACCATTTCTATCTTCTATTTCTCTCTTGGGACTGACTGATCTTTACTCTTCGAAGGATTTATTATTTTGAGAAAGGAGAGGTTGCTGCTTCGGGTTTTGGGTGAAGATTGGGTATTCAATATTTGTTCATTCTCATTCATCATTCACCAAGGAGGTAAATTTCCTTCCCCATAATTTCCCCCTTTCCCTATCAACCTCAGCAATTCCAAAATCTCCTGCCCTCCATGCATTTGTGGTTGCCCTCGTCCCTTGTCCCTTCTACAGATTACTCCTAGTAAGAGTTTTGGCTTCTCATTTCGTTGTTCTTCTATCTGAGTTCCTTTTGATTCCTTTTCATTGTTACTATTCAAATATAGTTGATTTGGGTGAAATTAAGCATACAAGTTTTGATTTTTGATTTTTGATTATTGCTAGTGTTGAAATTGCATTTGTTAGTTGTTCAGGAGTGAAACCCATTTCTAGTTAGGTTCATTGTTTGGTCTTGCTCTATGATTTCCTAAAAATAGTCAAGGCTATGACTTGTGTGTGTGCCTAAGCAAGACCTAATATAGGATCAGTGACTTAAAGGGGTCTTGGTCAATGATGCTAGGTTGCTATATCATGGGCCTTTTGTAATTCATATTGGGAATTGGGAGATTCTTTGTATGTAAGGCTTACGCAGAGGAGAACATCAATGTTGACGAGATGATGAAGGATGAAAGAAAGAAACTAATAATGGGAATTAGGGAATGGAAGATTCAAGGTTAGGAATCAACAGGGAGTGGTTTTGTCTTATTAGCTTGCCATCTTGGCTTATATTGCTAGTATAACGAGAAGAGAAATTAGGAGAAAAAAGAGATCAGATTTAGAAGGCGGTTTCGGAAATACCATGGTGAAATGTTTGTTATGAGAAGAGGCCTTCACCTATTCCAAGTGCTATAGCCCTGAACTCTACTTCAGCACTACTTTTGGCCACAACCAATTGCTTCTTGCTTCTCTAAGTAACTGGATTTCCCATTACATAGGTACAATAGCCTGAGATGGATTTTCTATAAATCAAGGACCAACTGCCAAATCAACATCAGTAAAGATTTCTATATCTTTGTTAACTCCTCTTTTAAAAAAGAGACATTTCCTTAAAGCTTTCTTCAGATACCTAAGTAACAGCTTCAAGGTGTTCACTAGTTGGATTTTTCATGAATTGACTGACTACACTAACTGAAAATTTGATGTTAGGCCTAATGTGAGATAAATATATGAGTTTTCCTACTAGCCTTTGATATCTTCCTTTATCAGTTGATGTGGCCCCTTCTTTGATGTCCTATTCATTAAAGATTCCTATGGGAGTTTACAGCACGTGTCTCTGTTGTCCCCAGGCTTCCTGCAATATTCACACCATGGCCTTCCTTTCTTGCTTCTGCTATCACTATTGTGTACAACCTGAGATGTTGGAGCCTTCAAAAGTGGCTGAAGTGTTGGACTCTCCTAACATGATTTTTTTTTCCTACTTTCCTCTCTTTTAACTTGAGCAAACGCTTCTCTGATGAAAGGCAGTGGTCTTATTCTAAATATTCTCCCACGTATCTCATCCAAGTTCTTATTAAGGCCTAGAATAAATTTTACAAATGATCCCTCTAAATAATCTTCTTGAAATTAGCAGCATCTATTGTGCATTCCACTTCACTTCTTCGAGAACAACTAATTACTGCCACAGCTGAGTTAGTGCTTTGTAGTACTAAGTCACTTAGAATTCCCCTTGGCGTAAATCTTGAAGACTACTTTTTATTTCCAATAGCTCGACTATATTTTCTTTGTCAGAATAAGTTTCCATAACATCTTATATTTCCTTGCCAGAATCATAAAACAAAAGTTTTTTACCAATCTCATTCTCCATGGGGTTGATTAACCATTGCATGACCAAATTATTATCATTTTTCATTGACCAAAAGCAAGCTTTTTCCTTAGGTGGCTATTTGATTGCATCTAAGAGATAAACATTAACACAAACTTGGACCATTGAATGTAATTTAGGCGGTTTACTTTGTGTCCGGTGATGGGATGATAAACACAATTTCTATACAAGAGTTAAACCTCACATTTAGTCTTTTAATCCTATTGTATGCTTAAATGATTGGGTTTGGCCACATTTTATAATTTTGAGTTCTAATTGGGTTTAATTATATCTTTTAGCATTATTGGGGCTTTTACACTACTTCTGTATTTTGCTCATAACTTGAGTTCTAGACATATGATAATTATGAATTTTATCTTGTAGTAGAGCTGAGAGAAATCTCTGCAACTTTAGTGAAGAGTTCCAAGACTGATTTGGATGTTTAGTGAGTCAAATTCAGCCTAGAATTTAAAATTTGAATGTTGTCACTGGAACTCCTCTTATGCAGGCCATTTATCAAAACTGTAGAGTTTTGCTCATGCTTTTGTCCTAGAATTCATCTGATGAACTGGTCAGACAGTTGGAGTGATATTTTGACCTAGGGGCAGAGTTGTAATTATTGGTTTTAGGGTTATATATATAGACAAAAGTTGCAAAACGTAGCCAACAGCTGAAGTACTATTCCATTACCTCCTTCCTTAGTTTCTTCTCTTTTCTATCTAGGGTTTTCTTTACTTTCCTGTATATTCTTCCCTCTTGTTCATGGAGGACTAAAATCTTTAATCAATCCTAGGGATTGACGGTCTTGATGTATGATTTTGAGTTCTTGGTTTAAACATTTTTCAGTTCAATCATTTATTAAGTTTCTTCTTTTCTTTTGAGATTCTGACTAAGTTCCTTTTGGTATTTTCATATGATAGTTACATAGTTACCATGTGTCAAAATAGATCTGTAGAGACTGAACAAGGCATCAAAACTAATTGATGAGTTGTTTAGCTTGGTTGGATTTTGGTTTTTAGGTTAAGATGTGGTTTAGATGGATGCTTAGCATATCTAACCTTGATTGATTAAATCATGTATGCTTATTAAGTAGTGAATCCAAAGATTATATTGAGGCTTCTAAATGTGTTCTAAAAATCAAGAGCTCGATTAGTGATTGAATGACTCATTAATGATCAAGGATAAATTGAAATCAAGACTGGTTACTTCCCTTGGATTGGTTGTTTTTCAAATTATGTTTATCATTTTCCTTGCATTCTCTTGATTGCTCATTATAAAAACCCCCCTTTTTGTTACTATCCTGATTTGATTACATAATTAGAGTGATCCAAGGATTCAACCTAGTGTGCCTTATACTGTAGTTATTTGGTGAATCGGTTATTAAGAGATTTAATTTGATAGCCTCGGCAGTTGTCAAATTTTGGCGTCGTTGCCGGGGATCATTATGATTTTTATAAATCTTATTAGGTGTATTATTGACTACTAATCCTTCACTAACCCCTGCTTGCTGTGTTTTAGTTGTTTTCTAGTGAAAACAGGTGGTTCTAGGTCTTTTTTTAGGAATTTGTATGGACAAATGTGCTTAGAATGACTGAAAACTTGATCAGTTATAGGAAAATGACTAGATAAGCAAGGCTCACACCTTCACCATGAGAACCACCCTAGTTTGGCCAAATTCCATCGTTTATAACACTATTTAAATTTTTTGATTTGCATTTTTTAGTGTCCTTTTTGTCTAGCTTTCATCCTGTGTTGATCCGATAATTTTTAAAATTGTGTATATTGATCAATTAGATCAATTTTGGTAGAATTTCAGTGTTGTGTAGTCTATCTTGCGAGTTTTGTGTTTTAATGCTTTGTAAGCTGCTTGACGAGGTCTTCCACTAGACATTTACTTTATATTGACCCTGTCATTGAGAATGCCCTACATGCCCTTAATAGAGCTCGTAGGCTTAATGAAAGAATTGCATCTGAATTTGAAAGTGATATTGAAACTAAACCTAAAGCCTTAAGTGAAATTGAACTTTATCCTAAAACCTTAAGTGATATTGTAGCTATGGGTGAGAACATGCAAAATAGAACCCTTAAGGAACTAGTTGCTCTCGATGTTACTTACCAACCTTTAGGGATCCAATATCCTAATCTTAATGCTGACTTTGAGCTTAAATCTAGACTAATACATTTGTTGCCAAAGTTTCATGGCCTAATTGGTGAAGACCCTCATAAGCACTTAAAGGAATTCCATGTGGTCTGTTCAACAATGAAGCCACAAGGAATATCAAATGAGCACATCAAATTAAGAGCAATTCCCTTCTCCCTTGTTGATGCAGCCAAGGATTGGCTATACTACCTATCATAAGGGTTAGTGAGGAGTTGGAATGACATGAAAAAGCCGTTCTTGGAGAAGTTTTTCCCTACATTTAAAACTGCATCCATTAGAAACGATATATATGGTATAAGACAAATATTAGGAGAGACTTTATATGAGTACTGGGTATGATTTAAGAAACTGTGCTCAAGCTGTCCCCATGACCAGATTAGTGATCAACTGTTAATTTAGTATTTCTATGAAGGTTTGTTGCCTATGCATACAAGCATGATTAATGCTTCTAGTGGGGGTGCATTGGTTGATAAAACTCCAGTTGCTGCTATAAACTTAATTGCTAACATGGCTGCCAATTCCTTTCTATTTAGTGCTCAGATGATTATTTATACTAGAGAATTGAATGAGGTTTATTTGTCTCGTACTGACCAATAGAGAGTAGAGCACAGACTTGATGAGTTGACTTCCTTGGTGAGAGAGGTGGCAGTGGGACAGAAATTACCTATGCAGGGATAAGCTAATATGTGTGGCATTTGCTCTTGCCCATCTAATCCCATAGATATATGCCCTGCACTTCAGGATGATGGCTCTGTATTGCAAGAACACTCAGTGGCTGCAATAGGTATATTTCCTGGCAACCAGCACCAGCAGCCTAGAAGATATAATCCATACTCTAGCACATATAACCCTAGTTAGAGAGATCATCCAAATATGAGGTATGGTAATGTATCGATTCAACAGTAGCAACCATAGTAATATTAGGCAATAATTCCAACAACCACTTAGGCAACACCAGTTTCAAACCCATGTTAGACCAAGCAAGCAACAATTCTAGCAATATATGTAGCAACCAAGTCCATCAGCCCAAAAACCTAAGCCTTTAGTTGAAAATTTGGTAAAGCTGATGGCCACCCACAATATTCAGTTTCAGTAGAGGACAAAGACCACCATACATAATTTAGAAACTTAGATTGGACAATTGGCTTCTTCATTAAGTAAGCTACAATCCCAAGGTTTTGGCTAACTTCTTTCCCAAACAATTCCCAATCTAAGGGGAATGTGAGTGCCATTACACTAAAGTCTGGAAAATCTTTATAAGTGCTAGTTGAATCTCAACTTGTAGACCAGCAACAACTAGCAGAGGGCGTAGTTTCTGATGTAGTGACCTTAGAAGCTAGGGGTAAGGAAAACTTAGTGGTTATTGATAGTAGCAACAGCATGTAGTAGCCTTTCCTTTTCTATAGAGAGCCACTCAGTCCAGGAAGATAGATGAGACTAAGAAAGATAGAGAGCTCCTCGAGACCTTCAGAAAAGTGAAAGTCAATATTCCATTATTGGATGTAATTAAGCAAGTTCCAAATTATACCAAATTTCTTAAGGAATTATGCACCCACAGAATGAGGCTAACGGGTAACGAGAGAATCAGTATAGGCTAAAATGTTTCAGCCTTCATTAAGCCTATGCCTCTGAAATGCAAGGATCCAGGGACCTTCACAATTCCATGTATCATAGGTAATTTTAGATTTGAGGATACCATGCTAGATTTAGGTGCTTCTATTAATGTAATGCCTATGTCTATTTTCCAATCTCTTGGACCTGGAACTTTACGTGCTATGGTGTTGTGATCCAATTCGCTAATATGAGCAGTGCATACCTAACTGGGGTGATTAAAGATGTGTTGGTACGGGTTGATGAGTTTTTCCTACAGATATTTATATTATGGATATGGATGGGGAGTCACCATCCAATAAGGTCCCAGTCATTTTAAATAGCCCCTTCCTTAAAACAGCAAAAAGCAAAATAGATGTGCATGCAGGAACTCTATCCATGGAGTTTGGAGACTTTGTTGTTCAGTTCAACATCTTTGATGCTATGAAGATCCCACAGAGGAGCATTATGTTTTTCATATATCGAATTACTTGATGAATTAGTTGAGGATGTACATGATGAACTGGGCACCGAATTTCCTGATTGTATGGGTTTAGACGATTTTGTTTAGTGCCACTCTTGTACTATTTGTGATGGTGATATGACATGTGCTGTTTGTGCTAAAATTTCTCCATATTTGAGGAATGATGATTATGTTCCTACAGATTATGCAGCAGTTGCTAATTATGAAGACATTTGATTTGCAAAAAAATTGTAGCCCCTTTGATTACTCCCCTTCATAGTGTAACCACCAACATTAGAGCTGAAGCCTTTGCTTGAGCACTTAAAGTATGTATACTTGGCGGATAATGAGCAGCTTCCAGTGATTGTAGCCAAGAACTTACTTGTTGAATAGGAAGAGAGATTGATACAGATTATGAGAGAACATAAGAGAGCCATCAGATGGATTCTTGTTGATATTCCTGTTGTTAACCCTTCTATATACATGCATAAAATATTATTAAAAGATGGAGCTAAACCAGTGAGGCAGCCTTAAAGGAGGCTGAACCCTCTGATTCTGGATATGGTGAAGAAAAAGGTAACCAAGCTACTGTAGGCAGGCATCATTTATCCCATATCTGATAGAAACTGGGTAAGCCCGGTGCAGGTTATCCCAAAGAAACCATGTGTTATAGTGGTTGTAAACTAAAACAATGAATTGATCCCTACTAGAGTACATAAGAGTTTGAGAGTTTGCATTGATTATAGGAGGCTTAACCAAGCCAGTAGGAAGGATCATTATCCATTGCCTATCATTGATCAGATGCTAGAGCGATTAGCTAGGAAATCACATTACTGCTTCTTGGATGACTACACTGACTACTTTCAGATCCACATTGCACCTAAGGATAAGGAGAATACCACTTTCACCTGTCCCTTCGACACTTTTGCTCATAGGTGGATGCCTTTTGGCCTCTGCAACACTCCTGGTACCTTTCAATGGTGCATGGCAATTATCTTCTCTGAGTTTTTAGAGGAGTGCATGGAGGTATTTATGGATGATTTCACTGTATATGGTTATTCTTTTTATTCCTATTTAGATAGTTTATCTAGAGTGCTGCAGAAAAGCATTGAAACTAACCTTGTCCTAAATTTTGAGAAATGTCATTTCATGGTAGATCTGGGTATAGTTTTAGGTCATGTAGTGTCTAGCAAAGGAATTAGGTAAATCCTGCAAAAATAGATGTTATTACCTATTTATCTTACCCCACATGCGTGCTAGAAGCTCGTTCTTTTCTTGGACATGCAAGTTTCTACCAGCACTTTATCTGAGATTTCAGCTAGATAGCCTTTCCGCTATCTAACTTTCTGCAAAAAGATATGGAATTTTGATTTGGCCAAAAATGCAAGGAAGCCTAGAATCATTTGAAGTGAGCTTTGACTAGTACCTCCATTATCTAGCCGCTTGACTAGACACTTCCGTTTAAATTGATGTTTGATGCTTTTAACTATGCTGTGGAAGCTATCTTGGCATAGAGAGTGAGCAAAGTCTCCCATGCAATCTACTAAGTTAAGAACTTTGGATATGGCTTAAGAAAATTATACCACCACAGAAAAAGAACTTTTAGCCCTTGTTTTTGCACTAGATAAGTATATGCTTGGTTCTAAAGTTGTGGTGTTTTCAGATCATGCAGCTCTAAAGTTTCTTTTGAAGAAACCTGAGGCTAAGCCATGATTGATTAGGTGGATGCTGTTGCTTAAGGAGTTTGACATCAAGATCCAAGATAAGATTGGAGCAAAGAACCTAGTGGTTGACTACTTGAGCATAATTGAGAGAGTCTCATCTCCCTTTCCCATCCAGGACTCTTTTTCTTATAAGCAACTTTTACAGCTACAAGGTAAGGTCACCTCTCCTCGGTTTGTCGATATGGTCAATTTCTTGGTTGCTAGTGTTTTTCTTACATGTTTTACTAAGGCTCATAATGATAAAATGAGAAGTGAATCTAAGCATTATATGTGGGATGATCCCTAACTATGGAGGTTTTGTAGTGACCAAATTATTAGGTGATGTATGCCTAATTATGAGTTCTAGTATGTTCTTAGTTTTTGTCACACATTTGCATGTGGTGGGCATTTTAGGCCTCAGTGTATAGCTAGGAAAGTCTTGGACTCTGGATTGTATTGGCCTCCCCTATTTTATGATGCATACATGTTTTGTAAGTCTTGTGAACTGTGCTAGAGAACATGAAGTATTTCTCACATAAATGAGATACCACAGCAACCTTTGTTGTTTTGTGAGATTTTTATGTTTGGGGTATTGACTTTATGGGGCCTTTTCTTGTTTCTTTTGGTTTTGTTTACATATTATTGGTTGCTGATTATGTGTCTACATGGGTGGAGGCAAAAACCACTTGGACTGATGATTTTAAAGTTGTTGTAGATTTTGTTAGATCACACATTTTCTGCAAATTTGGCATTCTGAGGGCTATAATCACTAACCAGGGTTCACACTTCTGCAACTAGAGTATAAAGGCTTTGATGAGAAAATATGGAGTTTTGCATAAAATTTCCATCCCTTAACACCCCAAACAAATGGGTAAGCCGAAGTTTCAAACAGAGAGATCAAGCAAATCTTGGAGAAAACTATTCAACCTAACAGGAAGGATTGGAGCCTGAGACTTGAAGATGCCCTTTGGGCTTATAGGATTGCTTTCAAGACACCCATTAGGATGTCCCCCTACAGGATAGTCTTTGGTAAAGCATGCCATCTTTTGGTGGAGATTGAACATAGAACATATTGGGTAGTAAAAAAGTGTAATTTTGACTTAAACCAAGCCAGATCCCAAAGAAAACTCCAACTCCAAGAACTTGAAGAGCTTCGGTTGGAAACTTATGAGAATTCCCGAATCTACAAGGAAATGACTAAGTTTCTTCATGATAAGATGTTGACAAGGAAGGAGCTCTCTATTGGCTAAAAACTGCTCCTCTATAACTCTCGCCTAAAGTTCATGCCCTGTAAGCTCCGTTCTAGGTGGCTTGGGCTATTTGTCATCACTAAGGTTTTTCCTTATAGTGCAGTGGAGATTATAAGTGAGACCGCTAACAAAGCTTTCAAAGTCAATGGACACCACCTCAAACCATACTATGAAGGAGCTCAACAGGACATAGTGAAGAGGTCCACTTGCAGGAAGCCATCTACCTCGCTTCCTAGGTATGTTTCTTTTCTCTCTCATCTATTTTACTTGTCTTTGATTGCTTACTAATACTCATGACCTGTAACTTTTTGTGCTTGGCATTGAGGACAATGTAAAATTTAAGCGTGGGGGAGGAATTTACATTCTGTATTATGTTTTATGTTTTCTATTTTCTCTTTTCTCTTTTTATTTTGATTTTTTGGTTTTTGCTTCTGTTTCTGTCATCTGTTTTTGTTTCTATTCTCCCTTCCAATGATGTTTGAGGAGGTGCAAAGTTTGTAAGTTTGAAGCAATTGAAATTCAAAGTTCATAACATGATTGAATAAACTATTTTCCTTCTTGAATTTCACATACTTGGTTTTGGATGTTGG
>JASKGM010095465.1:0-12880 GCA_034509205.1 Ceratonia siliqua
ATCTATTATATTAATCATATCATTCAATACCATACTATATATATATATATATATATATATATATATATATATATATATATATATATATGTCACTCATTCACTAATATTTTATCGTTATTAAAAATTTGAAACAAAAAATTATTATATATATTTTTATTGAACCTAACGACTAAAAGGCTAAAACATATTTTTAGTATATTTTAAAGATTGACTTCACAAGTTAGGCTTTGAGTTTGACAAGTACTTGAATGAAGATCTGTAAGTTGTAATCATTTTGAATAGTTGTTGTATTTAAGATAATTTAAGATAATGTATAAAATTTTAGATAATTATATGAAAATAATATTGATAACACTAGTCTTTAAACTTTGACAATTTAGAATTATGTGTAATACTATATTTGTTGTTTGGATTATATTAATTGTTATTTAAGATATTTTATTTTTGTTATTTGTTTTATATAAATAGATAAACAAGGTTGAGCATGAAAAAAATTGTCCATTTTAAATGTAATGAAGATGCTATGCGAGTCTGGATCTAGAGATAATATTTTTTATGGGCCTGGGCCCAATACTAAAGTATTTTACTCATGCCTTACTCATGACCATTCCCATCCCAATTGAATGGTTGATATCAAGTCTTTTAATACTTAAAATAGATGTTATTTCTCTTAACCCCTTACTATCCTGCAGCCCCTATTTATATAGAGTGTCAATTTTTTTTATTTTTTTGTGTTTTTTATTTTTATTTTTTGATATTAATTAGTTATTTTTTATATCATATATTTTTTTGACAATTTTTTAAAATGTTTTTAAATATTTTTATATTTTTGTATACTATTCATTCATAATTTTTTTATATTATTTATGCATAAGTAAAAAGTTTTAAAAAATTCTTAAAAATTCTCAAAAATATATATAACATAACAATTAATTAATTAATATTAAAAAAATTGAGATAAAAAATAAAAAAAATTGACATCTCTCAACTTAAGTTACAATTCCATTTATAAGAAATTAGACTGTAACTTAGAATTTTTTTAATACTTATTAAACTAATAAATCAAATTTTTTTTGTATAACTTTATCCATGAACCATTCTAATTTAATTAATATATTCATTTTTAAATTAAAAATTTTTTAAATTATAACTATCCATCAAACACAAAAAATTAAGAAGATGATATAAAAGTAATAAGAGTTAATTAGTTTGTTAATATGCACCATAAATATATATAAAATATTTAATACGTGTCACATGATATTGGCTTTTTTTTGGTTGCCCCACAAAGGGCAAGAGAGACAGAGAGGGAGGTCTTGCCCTCGTCAATTAGCGTTTGTTTGACCCATCACAAGTCACAACAACGAAAAGTCAACAACGTTATTGACACTCCTGGTAGGGCCCACACGTGGGCGTGATGGCTCGCCTTCCTAGCACGTGCTAAGCAAACCCTCTCTCTGATTCGGGAAAAAATCGAAAAGTGGGGAACAATGATGCAAAGCAAGCATTGGATTAGATTACATGCACCTCACCTGTACCGAAGTGTTTCCCAAATTACACTACTGTTGCTTTATGTGGTTACGTGGCCCAACTTTTCTGTCATTCAATAATTCACCAATAATGATGAATTGGCTGCCCTTTCAATTGGATCATTTTTTACGGGCGACAAAATCTTAAAATTCAGGAAAATAATAATAATAATATCTCCAATCTCTCTCTTCATTTTTTTGGGAGAATTTTCTCTTTTTATTTTTGTTTTCAACAATATTTAAGAATTTGATTAGTTTACCAGATTCAGCAGTTTATAGTTCAGTAATTTAATGGTGATCGAATTGTGATTAAATTAATATTTAATTTTATACATAAAAATTATATATATA
The DNA here is from genome assembly GCA_034509205.1 of Ceratonia siliqua. Classification (NCBI taxonomy): domain Eukaryota; kingdom Viridiplantae; phylum Streptophyta; class Magnoliopsida; order Fabales; family Fabaceae; genus Ceratonia; species Ceratonia siliqua. The sequence continues at coordinate 1,881 of JASKGM010095465.1, forward strand.
TAATTTATCAATTTTATAAATTACATTTTATTAAAAATTAGAATAATGTCAAAATGATAATTTTGTAAACATCTTAAAATTTTTATATAATAAATTAATGGAATTATTAAATATTAAATTGTATAATTACATTTAAGATTAATTATACATTTTAGTTTGGTGATCTTATAATGCTCGTAAGGAGGAGTGCACCATAAATGAACTGATTTCCGTTGTTTCTTATGAGGAAGAGTCCATCAAGAAGGGGAAAACACATAGTGCCCAGTTTGTCGCCCATGGTTCAAGCAGTAAAAATAACAATAATAAGAGATTTCAAAAGGGGAATAGGGCAAAGATTTTGAAAGAAAGAAAGAAGGTAAGTTTCATAAGAACTTAAAATTGAAAAAGGCATATATTTCAAGGGAAAATGTCATTAATGTAAGAAGCATGGTCACGCGAAACATGATTGTTATGCTTCAAAGAACATGCAAGCACAAAAGGTACTCTTCTAGCTTTAGTAAATGTTGAATCAAATCTTGTAGATGTTCCAAATCATACTTGGTGGTTAGATATTGGTGCTGCCATTCATGTGCCAAATTCCTTGTAGGAATTCATAAACTGGAGGAAACCAAGTGATGGAGAACTATTTATCAGTTTAGGGATTGGCAGTTGGTTCTAGTGTTCTTTATGATGGTTTATATATGATTAAGTTGGATTCTACCTTGCCTACATATAGATCATTAGTTGCAAATATTGTTGTTGGGAATAAACGTGGTAGAGTTGATTGAACTCTTCTATGGTGTGGCATAGGCGTCTAGGACATATTTCCAGGGAAAGGATTGAAAGGCTCACAAAACATGAGATTCTGCATGATTTAGATTTCTCTGATTTTGGGATATGTGTTGATTGCATTAAGGGAAAACTTCCTACTAGAGTTAGAAAGAGTGGTGCCATTAGGAATAATAATATTTTAGAGTTAATACATACTGATATATATAGACCCTACATGACGCCTACTTCAATGGCGAATTTTGCCACTTCATTCCTTTTATTGATGACTTTTCCCATTTTGGTTGGATAGATTTGCTACATGAAAAATATGAGAAATCTTTAAATTTGCCAGAGTTAAATTTAGGAAAGAAGATTAAATGTGTAAGGTCTAGTAGGGGAGGCTAATATTATGGTAAGTATGATGAAACCAGAAGAAATCCTGAACCTTTTGCAAGATTCCTCCAAGATTGTGGCATTAAAGATCAATATACAATGCCTGACACCCCTCAACAAAATGGTGTGGCAAAAAGGTAAAATTGTACTTTGATGGATATGATGAGGTGCATACTTAGTCATTCTTCTTTACCAAAACTTCTATGGAGTGATGCTCTGAAAACTGCCGCATATATTCTCAATCATGTGCTTAGTAAATATGTGCCTAAAACTTCATATGAATTGCTATTTGGGAAGAAGCCTAGCCTGAGACATTTTCATGTTTGTAGTTGTAAGGAGGAGGTAAGACTTATCCACTTTTGAGAAACCTTGATCTCAAAACAATTAGTGGTTTCCTCATAGATTATTGCACAGGTTTAAGAGGTTATAGATTTTATTATCCCACACACATTACTAGAATAATAGAATCTAACTGTGTCATGTTCTTTGAGAATGAGTTAGACAATGGGAGTCAAGAACCATGTAGCCTGAGACATTTTCATGTTTGTGGTTGTAAGGAGGAGGTAAGACTTATCCACTTTTGAGAAACCTTGATCTCAAAACAATTAGTGGTTTCCTCATAAATTATTGCACAGGTTTAAGAGGTTATAGATTTTATTATCCCACACACATTACTAGAGTAATAGAATCTAACTGTGTAGTGTTCTTTGAGAATGAGTTAGACAATGGGAGTCAAGAACCATGTAGTATTGCTTTCAGACAGGAACATGTTGTTCTTGTTCCTCTTGTCTTGCCTTCAATTACAATGGAAGCACTTGTGAACCAAGATGAGAATGTGAATGAGCAAGAGATGTTTTTCCATTTGCTAATAAGCAGAATCAAGATCAAGTCTTAAATACAGTTCTACTGAGGAGATCTCATTGAGTTTGAAGACTAGCTATTTCATATGATTTTATAGTGTACCTACATGAGCATGAATTTGATGTCAATGATGACTCTAATCCTATTAATTTTTGAGATGTTACTTCTGACTCTCATTCCTTATAGTGGATGGATGCCATGCAAAAAGAGTTGGCTTCCATGCATCAAAATGAGGTTTGGATTTTGTAGAGCTACCTTCTAGTTATAAAACTATAGGTAAATGGGTCTTTAAGAGCAAGCGTGGTCCTGGAGGAGAAATTGAAAGGTATAAAACCAGACTAGTGGCAACAGGCTATAATCAGAGAGAAGGTACTGATTATAAGGAGACATTTTCACCAGTATCTAATAAAGATTATTTTCGTGTTCTTATGGTCTTAGTGGCTCACATTGACTTAGAGCTTCACTGATGTTAAAAATGTGTTCTTAAATGGTGATTTATCAAAGGATGTGTATATAAACCAGCTTGATGGATTCAAGGAAAATGGCAATGAGCACAGAGTTAGTAAGCTAAAGAGATCGATCTATGAGTTGAAACAAGCCTCCAAGCAATGGTTTCTAAAGTTTAATGAAACTATTACCTCTATTGGCTTTAGAGAGAATGCTTCAGACCAATTCATTTATCTGAAGATGAGTGGGAGGAAATTTGTTATTCTTGTATTATATGTTAGTTATATTTTTCTTGTTAGCAATGATATGAATCTTCTGAATGAACAAAGCAAATGTTGTATTACCGTTTTGATATGAAAGATCTTGGAGATGCCTTTTTTGTCCTAGGTATTTAGATTATTCGTGATAGATCCTGAGGTATTCTTGGTTTGTCTAAGAAAACTTACATTGAAAATATTTTTGAAAGGTTCAACATGAATTCTTGCTCCCCATGTGCTACAAATTTTCAAAAGGGTGAAATTCTTTCTAAATCTCATTGTCCTCAAATGAAGAGGAAATGACTGAGATGTTGAAAGTCCTATATGGTTATGCTATTGGTAATCTGATGTATGATCAAGTTTGTACACGCCTCGATGTTGCTTTTGCAATTAATGTACTTGAAAAATATTTGAGTGATCGTGGAGTGTCATTGGAGGGCGGTAAAGAAAATCACCTTGAGGTGATATGGTATTATGATTCAAACTATGCAGGGTGTCCACATGTCAAGAAATCTACTTCTAGATATATATTTATTATGGGTGGAGGAGATATTTTGTAGAATGGTGTCAAACAAACACTCACAGCCACTTCAACCATGGAGATAGAGTATGTGACTTGCTATGAGACTACTTATCAGAATGTATGGCTAAGAATCTCATATTTGAATTTTGTATTGCTGAGAATTTCTAGGCCATTGACTATATATTGTGATAATGCTGATGTCATATGTTTCTCTCATAATAATGGGAGTTCTACTTGTACAAAGCATTTTGATGTTAAGCTCTTGTTTGTAAGAGGGAAAATTCATGAGTTCTAGATTCGCATTGAGCATATCACCACAGAGTGCGTGATTGTTGATCCCATGATCAAAGGCTTAACTGCTCAAGTTTTCCAAAACCATGTTCTTCACATGGGATTAGTTAAGTCTGTTGTTATGTTGGGTTAGTGGGAGTTTTTTGGGATTAGTTAAGTCTTTTGTTATGTTGGGTTAGTGGGAGTTTTCTTTGAAATTATAGTTATGTTCCAACATTGATCATTATGATATTCTGTCTCGAGACTTATATATGCATTGTTTGTGATTTGTTGCCATATGATTTAATGTGCACATGTATGATAAAGTTGAGGCATAATAATATTTTTGAGGCATTTGAATATAGCCTAATGTTATTAAATTGAAATCTCATTAATGCATATGCTTGATCTATTTTGTTGGGTTAATATTTGGCATATTTTATTGGGTGGTGTAGTATATGCTTGAGCCAATAATTTTGTTGGGCAAATAGTTGGAGAATTTTTTGTTAGGAATTTGCATATTGATCACAATGTATTCTACATTTTTCTTGTCCCACATACCACTGTATTAAATCACTAGGCATGAGTATTTAATACGTATGATATACTGTATTAGTATCCCTATCGGATACGATATTATGCTTGTGTAATTACTTATGTCTTTTTTACCGTTGCTTGAAAAGTGCCTTGCTCATGGTTGCACTCTAGTTGTGGCCACATATTTAAAGTTAATCCAGAGAATTGTTTTCTTCAATAAAAATAACTTATGTTGTCCAAGTGATAGATTGTTGGTTTTTAAAATTAATAAATAGAACAACATAAACCAATTCTATTTAAAACCAGAATTAATGAGAATGTCTTAATATTCAAGAGCATTAGTTGGGTCAATGGTCATGTACTTAGAATTTGTGATTGTTCTATGTTGGACTTATGTAGCACTTAGACTAAATAGTTAATGAACTAATGCTTGTTAGCAGGTAGGCCTTGTGATTGGGCTATCTATGATGAGCCAGTTAACCCATTGGAAATAGGGCACAAGTAGAGGTCCCTATCCTCATCTGTATATGGGTATCAATTGTCCCATTAAAATGATATTGTTGACAACATATACATGAGAAAGCGTAGTTACTCTCTAAGCTTGCTCCATTATAATGCACATTGGATAACCAAGATTTAATATGAATTTTTTTTTTAATTGTATTGAATTAGAGGTAGTTTTTTTTTTTTTTTTACTTTCTCTACTCAAATCTTGGCTGTTTAGTGCACACTGGACTACCAGGATTTACTCAAATTAACTCGATGCACCTGATCTATTACGAACTCTACATTGTACATTTACAAAAAATAATTAATCAAATGCATTTCTTTGCCATTCATATTTATATTATGTTTTATAGATTTAAAGAGACTATTTTGATGTTGTTTATGCTATTAGTTAATTGATTTTGGTTTAGTTATACACTATTAACTTTTAGGGCTTTACTCCCCTACCGCCACAAACTGCCACTCACAAGGGGTGGCGGGACTCACAATAGTGAGGGAACCGCCACTCACAAGGAGTTGCAGGACTCACAAGAGTGGGTAGGACCCATACACACATAATGTAGGTCACACTGCTACTCTTGTGAGTAGCAGTCTAAGCTATCACCCGAAGTGGAGTTACTTGGAGCGGTAGGTTAGAAATTTCTTAACTTTTATCATATTTGACGTATATATTGAATAATTTCATAATCTTTTAAGGTTTTTAATGAGATCAAGCTAACATTTAAAAATTGAAACCATTAGCTTAATTTTAGCAATAATTTTAATACACTATAAAACTATTTAAATACTAGTAACTTGCATGTATATTTTCTTTTATTTTTTATTAATATATTTTTATAAAAATTAAAAAAAATAAAATATTTATAAATTTATAAATAATTTATATTTTCTATACGTATTTATATTTCACTTTTAAAATTAAAATAAAAAGTGTTTTCAAATTTTGAAATATGTTATAGATTTTTAAATAAATACCCATAACCTATTATTTGTTTTAAATAAATAATTAAGGTTTAAAACTTAACTACTCACTTATTATTAGACAAAAACATAAAAACTCTAAAGCCATATATAATAACTAATTATATCTCACCACTTCCAAAGCCAGCGTCATGGGAGTGGGAGTATATACTTTTACTATTTAATCAACATATATGTGTATTGGAAACTATTATCCTACACTCTCATTCTTGTTTTTTTTTTGTTTTTTTATATATTTTTAAATTTTTTTTATTTTTTAAATTAATTAACTATTTTTTATCTTATATATTTCTTTCAATATTTTTTAAGATGTTTTTAAATTTTTTCTTAAATTTTTTTGCATTCCTTTTAATATTCATGTATAATTTTTTTACTATTCATTTGTAATTTAAAAGATTTTAAAAAAATATAAAAACATCCTAAAAAATTTTAATAAAAATACATCATATAAATATATAATTAATTAATTTTATAAAATAAAAATTATTAAAAAATTATTAAACAAAACTTTAAAAAAATTCTTAAATTCCCCTACAGCCACACACCCGTGTGTATATGAACACAAAAGGTTTTTAGCTATCCTATGTTACTGCATAATGATAATAAAATGTATTATTTATATCTCACCTTTTATTTTTTAATATTAATTAATTATTTTTTATGTCATATTTTTTAAAAATTCTTTAAAATATTTTTGAATGTTTTTAGAATATTTTACTTATGAATGATTAATATCAGAAAAATTATGAATGAATAGTATAAGAAAATATAAAAAATTTCAAACAAATTTTAAAAAATTCTTAAAAAATTATATGATATAAAAAATAATTAATTAATATTAAAAAATAAAGAATAAGATAAAAAATACAAAAAAAATAAGATATTAAAAAATGTGACGGTTGCGTAATGTTACCCGAACACACAATTGAAGGGCAATATAATGTAATGACAAATTTAGCATGTTGGTGATGGTTCATCCCAAATATATATATTAATATAGATATAGATAAGTGATATAATATTTTAACAATAAATATGTTTATCATTTTAATATTCATAAAATTTTATTAGTTAAAATTTGGATGTAAAATATCACAAGATAATTGAATAATATAAAAAAATTAAATGACACGTTTTGAATTAAATAGTACCTACTAACTAAAATATAGATACATTTTAAATATTAAATTATTACCCTAAATTTTATATATATCAAAATTAAAGTAAAACACAAAACTACACAAAGATATAAAAATTCCTGTGAAAAACCTTCACTAAAGAGCAATGATATTATGAGAAAGTTATTTATTATAAATTCTCATAAACATTTTTTTAACTATTTATCTGAGATTAATTATTTACCTCATTCATTTTAATATTTTTTATCTTTATTAAATGAGTTGGTTAATATTTCTTCATCTTGAACTTAATATTTTAGATGAGATAAGATATCAAAATCATCTAAAAATCTTGAGATATTATATTATATTATTTTTAATTTTACAAATTTTCATAAAATATCAATTATATGTATTTTTATAATTATTAATTATTATATTAAATATAAAAATCTTATATATCATAATATTTTATATTTTAATATTCTGTATCATAATATTTAGGATATCTTATCAATCAATCAAATAACTCCAACGTTTGTTCATAACTCTTGACAAAAATCATATAGGTGGACCATACATCATAAACATCAGTGGATCAAATACAGACAGCCACGTGGCAGCAGTTGCACGTAGTACCGCTCACATATTACTAAGTACGCTAATTAGTGGTTGACCTTTCCTAAACAAATGATTAATCTGTACTAGTAAACTAAGCAAGGTTTAATTAGGTGACTAGCTAGAGTTAATCACAATTCAGGGGCCTTAATTGAGAAGGGTTAAATCGGAAAGAGCAATAATAAGGTGTTAAAGGCGTAGGGTTGAGGTTGGCGGGACATTATCTCCATAACGCTTACATGTCAGGCCGTCCATCCAATCACCGTTTCGTCGGTGCCCCTCGTTCGCTACCAACCAGCCCTCTCTATTAAATCATTTTCCCTCACTCGCCTCCTCTCGCCCTCTTCATTCTCCACAATTACCCTTATGTCCCGTTGTGCTGCTCATCCTTGTCAACTTTTCTGTGTCTATGAAATGTCATCATTGCCCTTCAACTTCTTATTCTCTCTTTAAAAAAAGTTTATTAGGATTCATATTCAAATGTCATTATTAGCTCAGGTTAAAATTAAATTTTTTTTATTTTGATTATATGTACTATAAGATATGTATGTGAAAAACTTGATCCTCTCAATTAATTATATTAATTATATGTTTAATTTTTAATAGTTATTGAGATATAATCATCATAGTTATCGAAACTAGATGGGATATATTGAACCGATAAGAAAATTAGGTCACTGAATTATTGATTCAATCCTGGCTAACCAATTAAAGGAATTGAAATTAATTATCTTAAAGTAATTTTTATACATTGTTTAACATGTTTATATATTAAATTTTAATATAATTATAAAAAAATTAATATAATAAACTTTATCATGATAAATTAATATATTATAAATATAAAATTATAAAAAAGGTATTAATTTATGTAAAACAATAATATAAAATTAATTATGAATTTATTTTTTAAATTTTGTCTACTAATTGGTTCAATTGTAAAAAAAAATTAATTATCATAATTGTCCCTCAACTTGTTTCTTTTCAAGTGAATATATATCAATTGGACAATACTCGCCTACGGTCATATTAATGTAGCGGTAGGTAATTTGTTTATTTTATTTTTATTTTTTTATAATTAGTTAATTATTTTTTATATCATATATTTTTAAAAAAAATTTTGAAAATGCTTTTAAATTTTTTTTACATTTACTTACATTATTTATTTATAATTTTTTTGATACTATTTATTTATAAGTAAAAAATTTTAAAAAAAATTTTTAAATTTTTAAAAAAATATATGATTTAAAAAATAAAAACAAAAACAAAAAATAATAAAAAATGGGAGATGAATAGTAATTCTTACCTGTGCAGTGAGGATAGGAAGTTCCATATCAATTTTGTTTGGGGGTCATCTTCATATCATACTGTTTTGATTTTACTGTATGCTTCAATTAAAATTAACCTGACATGGAGACTTTCACATTATCAAATTTAAACATTTTTTAAATATAAAATAATAACAAACCTAATCATTTATTAATATTTTATTATAATGCTAATTATTCTATTTAAATATAAAATAATTAATAGATATCTATAATATATAAAATAAATACTAAGTATTTATGATATATATATATATAATATAACTAGTAGATGTCTATAACATTAAAATTAGTAATTATCATATTAAAATTGAAACTCCACCTAACAATATTTTTAATATTAAGGTATCATTTATTGACATCTTATTATAATGATTATTATTATATTTAATGTAACAATTAATATATATATATATATATATATATATATATATATAAAAGATAAATACTATATATCTACAATGTATATAAAATAATTAATAAATATCAACAATATAACAATTATTAGCAATTATCTTGATAAAATTGAAAGTCTACTGTATATCCATCTTTTAAAACAAGATAAAGCTCATCTTGCAATGTAAATTTGAAACAAATGCATCTATATGTTCTATTATTCTAAAATCATTGCCTCTCTGTATAGTAGGAATTTGAAAAGGATTTAGAGTTTCCAATATTTGAAGAATTTGAGAAAGTAAGTACATACCAACACATTATTATTTTCTCATTGTCTGTCAATATGCTTAATAACTACTTTAGTATAATCATATGTATACAATATTAAAATGTGCTTTTTTTTTTGTGAAAATATGAACCGTTTTAATGATCCTCTTCTTTTCTTTTCTTTTGATTTGGAAAAGGATTTAGTGTGTTCAATTTTCCAAGAATTTGAGAAGGTACGTGCATCCTAACACATTAATTTTAGAATTAAAAAGAGTGTGAATATATATTTTCAAAACTTTAGGAGAATATGATTTACTAAAAAATATTTATAATATGGGGTCTCATCACAGCTTTAAATTCATTGTATCAGCATTTTTTTAAAGTAATTAACCTCAAAAAAAGTATTACTTATATTTCTTTACGACTCCAACATTATTTCGTATAAGGATAATTTAAATAAAGATATTTGTATTACCTTACTATGCTTTTATATTCTACCATATTACACACTTTATATTAATGAATATTTCTTTATTTCATTCTAATTGTTGTATTATAAGGTAGCCAGATCCATGTCAAGCCCCATAAGGCAATATTACCACTATATTATAAATATTATTATTATTATTATTATTATTATTATTATTATTATTATTATTAAATTCATATCGTTATTGTTGATATAAGCTTATAATAATTACCGGCAAGATTATTCATTCACAGCTCCATCTAATCAAGGTTTGTGTTTATCCAATTCCAATGCTACATATAAATCTGATTCACGGATACTTTTAGATAAATTTTATTAAATTTTGATAATATAATACTCAATATATATATTTATAATTTATAAAATAATATTTGACTCTTTTATAAAAATTTAAATTTATCAATTTATCAATATTTTTTAATCTTTCACCAAATTAATATTAATACTGAATTAATATATTCACACTTTTATAAAGAAATCGAACATAATTTTAAAAACAAAAAATATATTAAATGTTATATTACTTAAAATAATTTACCCTTAAATTAAAATTAGGAGTAACAATTTGGATCCATGATTTATAGATTATTCGATATTCCATTCAGTACTATTTTATCGAATCCAATTCAATGCATTGAAAATATGGATTTGATATATTGGATCAAATTAAATTCATCATTTTAATAGATGGTTGGATGTATTATGGATACCAATTGAATCTTAAGATTTTTTTTTTAATTTATTTGTAGTGTAAAAGAAAGGGATTACTTAAAAATACAAACATGTTTTTTTTTTGTTTTTTTTTACTGAAAATCTTATGTAAGATTATATAATTTGTACTCAAGTAAATTATTTTTGTTTAAAGAAAATTATATAAAAAAGCCAAATTTAACTTTTAAATTAAGCAGAAAACAACTTTTTCAAGTGTTTAGAAGCTAAAACTTTTTTAACTTCTCCACAAGGCTTTTCTTCCATGGATGAGTGCAATCCTGATCTTGCCTTCCTTGCCCAAACCGTTAATAGCTGAATAATATATTTGGAAGACCGAACCTATAGACCAACTCTAAGGTAAAGGGATTAAGATTCTCTTATATTAAAAGAAATATGATAGTTAAATAGAGTACAAATATATATATATATATATATATATATATATATATATATATATAAATAAAAGAGAGTTTCACTAATTAAGGAGCGATATTAACACTAAAAGAGTTAGACTTAAAATGTTAGTTCATATATTGTCAAGATAAA
>JASKGM010095487.1:0-12879 GCA_034509205.1 Ceratonia siliqua
ATGCAGCCAAATGCCTCAATTTTGGTAAATAATTCCAAGTAATTATGGCTTGGTCTTTGGCACAAACACATTGTGATATGTTGTGATCTGGAACCATAGCAATTAAATTCACCCTTGCTCTGTTGTCATCTAGAATCATAACAGATATTGAGGAGTTAGATAAATGGAACCATATCAATTAAATGGAACTGACATTACACTTGTTTCAGCCAGTATATCTACCCTAATGCAAGCTTGCAAGCATTTAAATTCTCAAATCAATGTTATATCTAATCTATCACTAGTTTTCAATTGCTACTACTGCTCATGGTGCAGGTTTAACTGTTAATGGCATGCAAATTTATATGCTTGTGTGCAGGTTCAAATGGTAGCTTCATGGTTCATGTGTACATGTAAAAGGTGCAAGGAATTAGTGCAAGGAAGTCAAATATATCATAATAATAAAAAGGTGTAGGACACACTTGTGTACATGTGCAAGAAACCACACTTGTCAGTAGTATCATATATTTTAAACTCTATTTCTATTATTATAAACAAAGGAAGGTATAAGCAGTTAGCATTCAAACTTATTCTATCAAAGATGAATCTAAGTTTGGGACCAACCATATAAAACCAGTCATTTTACTCTCCAATCAAAAAATAATTACTAATAGCTAAAGGCATTTAAGAGTAGTGTAACTTGAAATTCCACCTAATTGATATATGTTTCTTGCTTAAGAGAAAGAAGCATACCGAAGTATTTTAATCATCCGCCTTAAAAGATCAAATTATGAAGCCCCAGGGAATTATGGTCAAAACAACTCAGCCACTGTGCACCCAAAGAACCACATTTCAATAGCTGTTGTGTATCTTATAAGGGTTAAGGACCAACCAGAAGCAAGAAGTCCATTCCAATATGCGTTAAAAACTGAAATTATAATTAGTTCTCTAACCCATCATATAAATTGACACATAACAACCTTTTAAGTGATTCCAGGATAAAACACATCTTATAAAGGCACATTAAGAATGTATGACATGCCAGCATTATATTTAAACATGGGAAAGTAGAAGGCCTGCAAGTCCGAGATCACATTCTTGGGAATCCCATGTATGTTTGATTTAAGTGCCACACCCAACATGGGATATTGAACTCCATGTTCAAATGGAAGTATCCTGCATTCCATATTCAAATCTGAGTAAAACAAATGCCTTATAAGACTCATGTCAGCCTAACAGATAAAGAAAGACAGAATGTTTATAAACAACCAATTTAAAAGTAACCATACAAAAGGGGAAAAAATGGAAGTGTCGCAAGGTAATGAACCAAAGTTCCAGACTTCTAGTTGAAGTAAATTTAAGATACCTTCAAATGATAACCCTCAATCAATTAAAATATAACGTTTCATAGGAATAATAAGGACAGCAATGTTTCAGCTCATTTGCAATTGCCATTTCAAAATTAAAATTAACGTTAAATAATATTTGTCTAAACCTATATATGCTCAAAAGAAAGAAGATGCGATCTATTACTGTTAGTACCTTGGACTGTAGAAAACATTAAACATGCTTGTAGTGGATATAACATTAGCCACTGAAGAAAGGAAATTGGGATAACAATTCTGATTGCCAACAATTGGTTCAGGAAGACCATTTCTAGGTCGAACAGCTCTTCTGATTCCCAATCTCAATTCTCCACTTTCACCCCGACAAAGGCATTTGTATGTGGTAAGGGATTCGAAAGGTACTAGAATCATAGACACTTAATCTATGCTTCAAGTTCAAGTTCGATCATATGAAGAACCATTCTTCCCTAAATCCACGAAGGAGACGACGTAGTTTTTACTTGATCTGAGCCTTCTTCCATTTTGCTCAAAACGGCGTCATTTTACCCTAGTCTAAACAACGTCGTTTTGTTTTCATGCTGACTGTTTTGCCATATGCCAATTCCCTGCCAGCGTGTTGGCCACGTCATCAAAACCGTCAAGTTTTTTAACGGTGTTACTTGCTAGGTACTAACTTGGTACACTCTTAAAACATAAGGGACTAAACTGAAACAAAACAAACTTCAGGGACAAAATTGAAACAACCTGAAAACGTTAGGGACTAAAAATGAATTTTTGCCTATAAAAGAAATAAGAAAACATATGACAATGAAAATCTCAATCACAATAACATTGAAAAATGTTCAAGAGCAAACTAATTATCCAACATTTCTTGTATCAAAAACAAATATCAATTATTTTACTAAAAAAGAACTAAATTGCCATTTGACAATGAAGTTCTTCCTTGAAAACTTCAAAATATCAAATAACCATAAGTGACAAGATAAAAAGAAACAAAAAGAAAGCAAATTAGAAAATGAACAATCATTAGAAGATCTTACCTATTATTGAAGGCCATTGGAGAAAGATTGAAATCAATATTTATAGAAGAGTTAAAGAAGAGAATAAAAGAAGAGAAAGAAACGTAGACATGGGAATGATAGAATGGGAGAGAACAAAGAGAGGTACCGTATTTTTGCTAGAGTCTAGAGAATATCTAGGAGTTTTACAAATAAAATTTATTAAGAGTAACTAAAATCAAAGAGTCACAATTAAAAAGGATTGATGTTTTAAATTCTAATTTTATGATGATACTGATACATTTCATATATTATATAATATTTATTTAAAATAATAATAATAAATAGTTGGGTTGGTTGGGTTAGATTGACTTACTAATTTTGCTAACACAAACCCAATCCAACCCAATATTTACTAAAAATTCTAACCCATATAAAAATTTAAACCAAACCAAACAAATTCATTGGCTTGGTTTGGGTTGATTGGTTTGGTCGGATTGGTTTGGGTTTTAAATAGCCCTAGTAGCAATATCTAAATTTTTCTTTCATGGCTATTTTAAAATTCTCAACTAATACCCCAATTAATGAAATGTATTAATTATTGTATTAAGAATCTTTTAGTCTTGCTAACCAAGTCGACCTTTTGTTTTATCTAAATTTCATTTCGAATTGAAGTGCCTATTTAAAAATTTTTAATTACCCCAATTAATGAAATGTATTGGTAATTGTATTAAGAATCTTTTGGGATGGCTTTTGCAGTTCCAAAAACAGCTTATTTTAATAAAAAAAAAAGTGCTTCTCTTGGTTGTGGTAGTTTGGATAAGCTTTTGGTGAGAATTACTTTTTTTTTTTAAAAAAAGTAATTTCACTTGTTTTATTTCCAAAAGCTAGAATTTGTAACTTTTGAAAAAAGTAGGTCTAATGAAAGGAAGAGAAAACTTTTCGAATAAACATACCTCTAAAATATTTCACAAGATCTCCTAAAAATACTTTTATATGTCATTTTTAGGGGTCGTTTGGGCCGTTACCCGTATATTACATGAGTCATGCCTTCCAGGCAGCTAAGCTTTGATATCACAAAATTGAGAAACTAGCTTATGCTTTTTTTCTTTCATCTCGAAGACCCTGCCTTATGTTTAAGCTCATCCAATCATTGTTAGGATGAATTATCTAATCAGACAGGTCATGCATAAACTCGATCTTGTCGGACAAATGTTAACTTAGTCGGTGGAACTTTTAGAACATTCTATAGCTTTTAAGCCTCGTGGTTTGATTAAAGCTCAAGTCTTCACATATTATTATAGTTGAGTTGATTGTGAGCCAGTAAGTACCCCGTCCTTCCTCAAGCCTTTTCATGGATCTTGGCAATTGATGGCTCCACCAATCCAAAAGGAGCTGCGGCAAGGATCATTATTGAATCACTGGATGGAGTACTCTTTGAGCAATGTCTGCGATTCAAGTTTCCAACTTTTAATAATCAAGCTGAATACGAGGCCCTGATAGCAGGGCTTAAACTTACATTAGAGCTGGGAGTGGATTGAGTCAAGGTGCAGACTGATTCTCAGCTCATTATCGGGCAGGTTAACAGTTGCCATCAGGTGAAAGATGTCCACATGGTTAAGTACATAAAACAAGTTAAGCTCATTGCAGCTCGCTTTCAACATTTTCAGATTCAGCATGTTTCTCTCTTAGACAATTCCTTACCCGATATCATATCAAAGTTGACTAGTAGCAAGAGCTCTAGTAGTAATCACTTTGTTATACAGGAAGCACTACACACTTCTAGCATTGCCTTGGTCACTGTGTTCATCATCGATCCGACTCCTACTTGGATGACACCAATTGTTCAATACCTTGACATTGGAATGCTTCCCTCAGTCAAAACTGAAAGTCAGAGGTTGCAGAGAATTGCCAATTCTTATTGCTTGGTCGGGACTTATTTGTAAAAACGGGGTTACTCTACTCCTCTATTAAATTGTCTCAAACCTTATCAGCCCCTTTATATGCTTAAGGAGGTTCACGAAGGTATATGTGGTCATCATTTGGAAGCCCGGACTTTAGTTCTCAAAATACTCTGAGTTGGGTATTATTTGCCGACCCTACAGGCAGATTCGATCAACCTAGTTTAGATATGTGATAAATGTCAATGCTTTGCCCATTTTTACCAGAAGGCTCCGATGGCACTGCAGAGTATTGTCGAGCCATGCCCTTTAGTCGGTGTGGACTCAATCTATTGAGTCACTTCCCAATTGCTGTTGCACAGAACAAATTTCTAATAGTTGCTATAAATTACTTTACAAAATGGATTGAAGTTGCATCCTTCTCCACTATAACAGCAAACCATGCTAAAAGTTCATTCAAAACTTTATAGTTTGCAGGTTTAGCATATCCTACACAATAACAATCGATAATAGAACTCAGTTTGCTAATGCTAACTTCTAAAAATTTTGTGCCTAGCTGAAGATACAGCTTCAATTCACCTTGATGGCTCAAGCTAATGGCCAAATGGAATCAGCAAATAGGATTATTTTGGACGACTTAAAGAAGCAATTGGATCACACCAAGAATTGCTGGACAGAAGAGCTCCCATGGGTCCTTTGGTCTTACTGCACGACCCCTTAGACGTCCATGGGCGAATCCCTATATAAGCTCACTTATGGGGCTGAAGCCATGATTCCGGTTGAAGTAGGTGAGCTGAGCTGGTGTAGGCAATGTTATGACCTTGACTCCAACGAAGAGCAGCTGTAGGTGAATTTGGACCTGCTAAATGAAGAACAAGAAAAAACTAGACTTTGGATGCTCTCTTATAAACAACACATCTTTAAGTACTACAACGCTTGCCTTAGACTTGGACTTCGTTTTGAAACGCGTTGATATCATGTGGATATCATGCGGAAGCATGTTAATGAAATAAAACTTGCCCCTAATTGGGAAGAACCATACCGTGTATATGAGGTCCTCAGTAAAGGAGCTTACAAGTTAGAAACCTTATACGCTCATTTAATTCCTAGAATATGGCATGTACCTAATCTAAAATTATATTAATAACATATTTTGGATTGCTATAATCTTTGCATGCTCTCCAACCTATTGGTCTTCATGCCTAGTTTCTCGAACCATTTTTCATGCTCGGTCTAACGTAACCTCTTAAAGGGTTCATTAACCCTTATTCAACATTCAATGTTCATCAGTCTAATAAGATCGCTCAACCGAGTTTACTCACTTTTACTAATGTAATCGTTACAACTTAGGCATATTTCAATCACACCATTTTTTCGGTCTAATACGACCTTTTAACAGGTTCATTAACACTCATTCAACGTTTGATGTTCATCGGTCTACTAAGATCGCTCAAACGGGTTCCTAGACCCTTATTAATGTAGTCGCTCCAACTTCATTATATTTTAATAACATTACCCCACACCACCAGAGGTAGTCGGTAAAAAAAAAAAATTATTATGCAAGAAAATGATTTTCATAAGTCAAAACACACTTGTCATTTTTAGATAACAATCCTTACAAATACCAACCTCATATGATCAGATCAGATAGCCGTTACAATACAAAAATACCGATAAAATGTAGTCGTTACAATACAAAGTATAATCCGAGTTAATAGCTTGTTTCTGAAGGCATCTTGGATTCTTGCTCTGAGTTTCCCTCGAATAAAGAGTTCACATCAAGTCTTGAATTTTCTATCTCAAGATCACCATTGTCATCTTCGCCCTTATTTCCTTCTATGACCGGGTCTACTAAACCCCAATCTTTAAAAACTTTGAAGCATATCATAATCTTGGCCTGTATAGAGGGAAATAATCCCCGTAGTTGTTCTCAGCAAGCTTCAAAACCCTCTTGATAAGCCTTCCTTAAATTCAGAACCATTTTTTGCTCAGCCTAGTCATGCATTCTTTTCTTCGAATCACGCACCCTCCGTTGACTTTGCTCTATTTTCCTTACCAAGGAAATTCTTTCCTGCATCAGCTTGTCGCGAGCACAAAAGCATAATTTGAAGCTTTTCTTCATTTCTCTTGTCTGGTTCTCAAGTTCCCTTAGCTGCTTCTTGACCTCTTCAGATTCAGCTTTAAAATTTTTAGCTTCGGCTCAGGATTAACTAATAAGGATCAGGCTTCTCTAGCTTTGGTATATTCTTTTTTAACTTTAACAAGCTCGAGCTGGCTTACTTTGAGCTTCTCAGTTAACTTGTGAGTTTCTTTATTCACCACAATAAACTGGTGTTGAAGCTCGGTGTTCACTTCGGTCCCTCGGGCATTGTTACCTATGGCGTACTGAAGCAAAGTTCCAATTGGAGCCGCTCTTAGCTTTGCCAGATCATTTGGTAGAATTAGGTTTTTTGAAATTAGCTTATTGACCCGCAGGTCCATATTCCACAAGGACATGGAGGGATGATTGGGATCTGGCACCACGGGAGCAGAGAAGCATTGCCAGAAGCTTGCACTTCGTGTATTTGGCTCGGCAAGATGATGACTATTGTCTATATGAATGCCTGCGTCTGTGCTAGAGGATGGGCTGTGTAGTATTTTCCCTTTGCTTCGAGCCGTGAGGGTTTCAGAGGGAGTTGGCAACAGATTGCCTCTCGACTTTTATTGTCGGCTTCAAAGACCCAGGGTACCTGGTACAGGTTCTTTGGGCTGTGCCGATCTCATGGCTATAGCAATTTTTTGAAGTTTCTACATTTTATTCAACGGAACTATTCTTCTTGCAGAAAATACAAATACATTATTGTTATTACACGAGGTTACTATTAAGAAAAGCGAGCAAACAGCTGCTAAACTCCTACTTATTAAAGGCACCTACTTATTAAATCTAGAGCCTTCAGTAGCACATCTCTTACCCCTTTGCAAGCAAGTGGCTTCATGTGATTAATTACCCATTTTGCTTTGGCCTCATACTCATCAACAGGAAAGGTCCCAATCTTAGTATACTCCTGTTGCCATTGTAAGGGGAACCTAGGCTGCATGGCATGATTTAGGAAAAAAACACTATTTCTTCCAATTTTCAGCACAGTCACTTGGAATAATTGGCTTTTCTAGTCTTTGGTCGATTCTTCGATTGATTTCATGAGTGACAGCCGAGCTTGGGATGAAATATACAGGAATCTTGACCCTTTGTCTGATCCCCTGCTTGGATCTTTTAGCATAAAAAAGTGAAGAAAAAAAATCTAATCGAGGTTAAATATCGAGTATAGAACATAAACGCTTAAAGCCCAAAAAGAATCCCCAACTATTAGAGTGTAATTAAGTGGGGGCGATATTTACAAAGGAAAAGAGATTCATCTCGAAATTACTCAGTTGTAGGGAGGCCCCGACCTTTTCTATAAAGTAGTAATTAAATTTAAAAAACCTATTTCTGGGACTCCCTTCACAGACGGGTATCTCATTCAAGCAGGCTTTAATATCAAATGAACAATCATTCCAGTCAGCTACGGGTAATGCCCTCTTTATCAATATTAGGTGTCTAGATTGTATACAAGAAGGTAAAAGCCTAATTTCTTCACTAACCCATTCGAAACCTAAACCTAATTCGTCACTCAAACTCAAGGTCGTCATTTCCTCATCATTACTCGATGAGTTTGGATGTTCTCTTTCATCATTTGAGGACACTACTGCAATGTCCCTTTCCATCATATAGAACCCTACTTGTGTCTTAAAAGTAGGAGTGATAGCGAAAGTATCAAATCTTACCAAAGGAAAAAGGGGAGGTTGAGGGGTGCTGCTCTATTTGCTTTGTTGCAAATTGATGTTGCTCCAACCTCACCTTCTTTAGGGTGCGATTGGCAAAAGTGGTGTAAGGTTAGGGTTTGTGACTATTTATAACCAAGGACCCTAAATCCAACGGCTCCCAGATCATGATCTTCACAAAATCAGACGGTGGTAGATCAAGCGTCAGTGAGTTCTAGGAATTGTTCTAGTATTGTTGTCATTTTTTGGTTTGCGAAACAACGTGATCGTTGTGAGCGGGTTTACCAAGGCATTTTTAACCTCGATTCTTCATCCCAAACTATCTCCCTGGCAGGCGCTCCACTTGCGCTCAGAGATCTATTTCACATAACCTAACATGTTTCGACCCCTGTCTCCAAAAAAAAAAAGGGCAAGTGTATATGCCCATATATTAGGCCCATAAGATAGGCCCAATATGAAGGAAGCCCAATGATTGACATGTGTCTTTTCCTTCTGCATCAAGGTATACATTATAAATAGGTTTCTATTCAAGTACGTGGATCTTTTCTTCGAACTATTACTTGACTTATTTATTCAGATCGAACTGACTTTATCATTAGAGCTCGGATTACTTGAACCGATCTCTCACTCCTTTTGGCAAGTACTATTTCCCGGATAACAGCTTTGAAACTCAGGACCATAAGCTTGATCATTCAATTAGCAATACAGTCATCGACAGATAGAGTCCATGCATATGTTCAAGCCTACTGTTAGGTGTTGGGAAGTGCTGTTGCTCGGGAGTTGTTGAGGTTTATCCAAAGTATGACTTAGCACGATTTCACCGATAATATATAAGAATATTGAATAATTCTTTAATTAATTTAAAAATTATTAAAATTTTAATTTATGACTTTAAATTACTAATTTATTTATATACTAAAATTATATATTGATTCAACTGTTTTTAGATTTCTGGAGAAATTAAAAAAATGAAGAATTTAAAACTTAAAAAATTCTCGGTCATTAAGCACTCCAAGTTAGCATACGGGGAGAGAAACGCCGAAAGGAGAACAGAAAAATCAGTAAAGCAAAGCAACTTCATCTTTAGCATACGGCTTAGATGCGCGCCTCCACCGCTGGAAGCCTTTGCACGCTGAGTGCTCTGTTCCGTTCAACCGTCAAACCTAAGCTTTCAATCCTCGAGATCCTCGACTCTGCGGGAGCCTTTGGTTCAGGTACATAATCCAGAGAGCATAAATCCGTTTTCGAGGAATTATGTTAAGGGAAAACTAAGGGGGAAGAGCGAAATTTTGCGATATGTTTAGGATCAAATAAAATTTCAATTTTTGCTCCTACCCGCATTTCCTTTAACCTTCACTCCTATCAAGCGCGATTTAAAATGTGCACATGGTTTCTGGTAATTAAGAATTGGCGTGCATTATGTTACTGGGTTGTTTTAAAGCTCCATGAGCGAAATATTGAGGTTTGTGATTAAATTTGTTAGTTTCACTTGTTTTCTTGGCAATCTTAATACAGGCTCTGTATTTTTGGACAATGTATGGTCAAAAATATCACCTTTTGAACATTTTGCTGCAGAGAATTCGCATAATTTGTTGTCTGAGCAGATTTCTTCTATATTGCACGGTAAGTGTTTGTAAAATTTAATATGAGAAAATCAGTTTTCTATTTTCTCTCGGTTAACAAGGAAAGTAGATGAAGCTGCAAGTAGTGAATATCTTTAGTTCTGGGAAAAGAAACAAAAGTTTCTTTTAGTAAGTTCTGGATTTTTCTTTTCAGAATTTGATAGCCAGTTTGTCGCAGCTTGAGAAAAGCGATTTCAAGTGGTCAAAATTCACACCTTTCCAATATTCACTTTTTCTCTCTAGGGCAGACTGGATTTTTTTAAGATCACTTTTAGTCTAATAGAAGCACTGTGAAGCAAAAGTTCCTTCGCTGTTCTTTTAGAGTGGGTGAATGACAGCATCATGTCCTGATTAAATTACCTTGTGCATTGGCTTGCACATCTTATTTCATCCCCCCTTTCTTAATTTCTAAGCTTTTTTTCTCTTTCTTTTGAAGTTTCATTAATTGCTGTACTCCTTCCTTTTGCAGATGGTCAGTTCGTCGAGAGACCTGATGGTGACAGAAACAAATTGGAAAGGGCACTAGATATCCCATGGTTTCCAAGCACATCTCATGGTGATATATCACGACGAATGAAAGAGGTATCTAGTAGTTACAGAAAGGAAAGATGGATGTCTAAACATGCACAAGAAAACCGTTTTGGAAGGATAATTAAAACGTGGGCAGATAAACTAGGAACAGAGGCTGCACTTGAGGTAATTGGTAGAGTGGGAAAAGAAGCAGGTATGAAAGAATTCAACGCATTAATAGAGGTATGCATAGATAAGGCTAGGGAAGCTGATGATGAAGAAGTTGCAGTAGAAGAAATGGGCAAGGCTTTTAACCTTTTTAAATTAGTAAGGCAAAAAGGCTATCAGCTACAAGAGCAAACCTATGGCCCTCTTCTTCTGTGTTTAATTGACAAGGGTATGGTTGGAGCATTTCAACTTTTTTTCAAATTTATCAAAGCTGAGAATCCTAGTTCAATTTCAAGATTGGATTACTATGAAATGATGCTATGGCTGAGAGTTGGTAATGAAGAAAAGATTCGGGATCTTTGTAACTATGTTGCAATCAATAATGGGGAACACACTTATGGTTTACAAGGTAGGAAAATCTATTTTTCATGTGTATTATTTTGTTATAGTTTAGTTTACAGAACCTATATTCAGACATTTAGCTTAGGTTTTTAGCTGTAACAGATGTGAGAAGCTCATCGGTAGTTTTAAATTACTCATAGAGACAATGATCATGTCTTTCATGACATTCTCTGGCTGATTTGATATGACACTTGTTTGGCATGGAGTGGGAATACTAAGTGACATGGTCTGCGTGGATAACTGCATCAGATATGAATTTTTTTGCCATTATATTGCAATTAGCATATTTATTTGAATTCACATTTGATTATCTGAGCTCTATAAGAAACGTGGTGATTAGTGAGAATACAATATTTATGCTAGATTATATTCTGAGTACATTGCTGGCATCAAGATCATAAATATAAGTGTTTGAGCCAAGCATTTGTGTTTCAAAAGCAGTCCATCTGGTAAAATAAGTTCAATGTTTAACATAATGCTGCTTTTTGCATCTTGACATCCAATTATAATAGAATTTGTTGTTTTGTGTAGGACTATAGAAACTTGTTGGATTCAATTCATGTTGCAGAAAGTTATTTATTGGCCATTGTGAAAGTGATCGGAAGGAGGGGTTTTTGAAGCTGTTGGGAATTATAGACATAACCAAGCTTTCATCTGCAGAATCTGTAGCAAAAATATTTCAATCACTAGGAAGGCTGCTCTTGGAATCAGTTGCGGAGAAGATCCTTTTGACTTTCAAAACATGTGGTACTAATATGATATTATTTTCTGATTTAAGCACCTGTATGAAAAGTGTTACAGGTGGCACATCGTTCTGTTTTGAAAAGAGGCAAAATATTTTGTATATGGTTTCCTTTGTATCTCAAAATCTGTGACTTAAAAGATAAAAGATTGTTTATTTCATAAAGCATCTTAAGACTGAAACACCTTAAAAGATTGTTTATTTCATCACAGAGTGAAAATGGCACATTGCCACAGAACCTTGGCATCCTTATTGACCCAATCCTCTATACTGAATCAATAAAAAATTATCCAAATTCTCCAGGCACACCCAATTTTGTCCAAAAATACCAAACAAATTATTCCATGGCGAAGTTGTTGTACTACAGTGCAAAAACAAGTGAGCTATTGTTTCAGTTAGCCCAACGCATGAAACAAAATATGAGGGGAAAGCGCCATATTTGGCTTGCGAAACCGCAATAATCCCGAGTTTAAGATATCAAATTTGGTTTCTCAAGAAGAAAATGTATCCTATTAGGAGAATAAGTAAGTAAATCAAAATAGTACTTATAAGAATATATACTAAAAGAATCCAGAGTCCAAACTCTTCAATTTAAAGAGGAGCGATGGGAATGAGTTCAAGAAGAGGCAGTAGGGCCTCAAATTCATGAATATCACTATAAAAAAGATTTAAAAAAAAATTAAGGTTAGAAGTTATCACCTTGAAAAGACCAAAAACACCGTATGGGAGAATTATGCTAATAGAAAAAGTCGATTCGAAGATCATCACCCACCCTCAAGGATACAAAAGACCTAAACGAACCATAACCTTGATAAAAAAGTTTTCAAGGACTTCCAAGTAGCAGAGGCTGCCAGATCGGCACCCTGCCCATTCTGATCCAAACCATACTTAGAATAACCCGATGCCATAAAGATGTAGCCTCCATGGCCACTTACCAGCCAAAGCAATGCTTTTGGAGACCAAGTTTCCAAGGCCTGGGTCCCCCTTCGTCTTTGGCCTTAATTTCTCCCAAGTAACAAGATGGTCTCTTCGTGCAATACTCACATAGGACCAAAGAAAGTCCTTAATGACCTTTTCTAAACTCCGTGCAGTACTCACTATTGATAACTTCAAGTATATGGTACTCTTGTTTTTATAAGTTGTGATATGCCTTGACTAAATTACATTAATTGTCAAAAAATTATTGGTAAAACTTGAGAAAACAATAAATCATGGATCATGACTTGATGCAGCATGGTGTGGCGGGAAACTAAGCAGAGTAGAACACGAAGCAACCACTTGGGTTGAAACTGAATCAGCAGCACAACCCTTCAACAATCTGCTAAAGTCCTAGAAAACACCATTATAAGAAGATAGGAGAAAGGAAGAAAAACGCTCTTGCGTTCTGTAATTTCAGATCATATATTTCATTAA
>JASKGM010095519.1:0-10179 GCA_034509205.1 Ceratonia siliqua
TTTTAAGAGCACGTTAAGGAAATTATATTTTTCTGTAAATAGCAACATTTGCAAATACCCAAAAAAGAAAGGCCCTCGAGTAAAATTAGAAACAACTGCACCGTCTTTTTTTTTATTATTAACATCATCATTCATCAGCCTCCGAGCTCTAGCGCACATTCCTGGAGACGCCGTCGTTTTCGCGCCGGTGCCTCCGCTGGACCCACCATGTCTGACAAAATGAAGCGGCGCTTCAGCCTCTCCCTTCCAGTCACCCTCGTCATTTTGGGCATTGCCTACATTTACCTTTCCACAGTATTCGTATTTATAGACAGGTGGTTCGGTCTCATTTCTTCGCCGGGAATCATGAACGCCGTCGTTTTTACAGCGTTGGCTCTCTTGTGTGTCTTCAACTATGCCTCAGCTGTATTTACAGATCCGGGTTGTGTCTTGTCTACCTACATGCCCGACGTCGAAGACGGTGAAAACCCTATCCACGAGATCAAGCGCAAGGTACAGAGTACGTCTTATTTTCAGCGTCATTTTTTTTGGATTAATCTCTTTTGGGGTTTCTCTACTTTTTACTTCTGATTGTAATTCTGAAACGAAGTTGCTACTTTGATAAGTCCGAATTTTTATTTTGTTACCCTCTTAATGTCTATGTCATTTTAATCTGATATTTTTATCATTTGATTTTTTCATTAAATGTTTATATTTATTTCAGGTTATGTCAGGTGAAAATTAGTTGAATTTCATGATGAGTTCGTTGCTATTTTAGTTTCATATTGCTTTTAGATGAGGCTGATCTGGAGCTAGCAGAAAGTTTGACATTCTGCGAATCTCGCTGGTTTAGTGTCCTCCTGTTTGAAGTATCAAATCTCAAACCATTTTAGAAATACTGTTCTGAATTACTATCGGCTAAGACGTTAAATGCCAATTGGTAACCCATTTATAACTACATCAGAATTGTTTAGCAGCTTTTGTTCAACACTTCACCTTCGGCTTCTTAGCCAACCAATGTTACAAATGTAGTACTTACATCATGATTGTGTAATGGTTTTCATATTCATAATAATTAGGATAATGAGTAATCCGAATGAAGATTATGCTTTTGGATTTTATACCCCATATATGCAAGTATTATACATCTTAATCCTCACATTGGCATTTACATAGTCTAAGAAGCTCAATATAGTTTCATCATGATAATAATGTTGTTATCCATATGGAAAGCTTAAAAGCACAACCTTCTTTTATTCAGAATGATTGATTTTCCAAATAAACAATGACAGTTAAGGTGGAAAAATAAATATTTCAATGTGGTTGGTTTGGCTAGGGCTAAAACATTTTTCATTATTGGCCTGGAAATCTGATCTCCTGACAGGACACGTAGTTTGTTTATTGAGAATCTAATTTATAGTGCCAACTCATCTTCCTGGATTCTCATTACATGATGATAGGATGTTATTACAGGCTTTGGTGGAACATAATGCATGGTAAATGATGGAACCCAAGTAGAAGAAATAAAAGGAATAACTTAAATGATGGTAAAGTACTGTTATATTGATTGAAACAGTTCACTAACGGACTGGGTTACACTGGAAAGGATGCAAAACAACACTAAAAATGAAGGTAATAAGGATCCTTCACTGAAACAACAAAATAAGAACAAAGCACACTCACAAATAGCCGCAAAATAGCACTAATCCTAGCAGAAGCTAGGCCAAACTAGCCATTGATGGATACTAGCCTCCCCAACACAAGTCAATACTCTCCTCCTTCCTCAATGGCCCTTTCCTTGCGTTTTAAATTCTCTTTCCCTTCCTTTACGCTGCCATGCAGCATGCCTTCCTCACAAGGAGGTTCCACTACATGCTCATCACACAGGTTGGCAGCCACGTGTAGTTGGAAGTTACCCATTTGATTAATGGTCCTTTTACCCTTTTCTCTTCTAGAATATGTATTAAAAATGTGGGGTCTATCAGTAACCAATTTATTTTGTCCACATTTTAGCATTTATTGCCGTATCTCGCATAATCTTCTTGTACTGATTTAATATCCCAATCTACAGTAAGGATTCTTAGGTAGACCTGGTCTACCAAAGATAGGTAGACCAAGTCAATCATAAATAGACGTGTAAGCATGTTAGAGATGGGTTCTACTAAAAATTATACCTAACATGCTTTCATGTTTATTTATTATTAGCTTGATGTACCTATCTTTGGTAGACTGGAATATTGGATCTACCTAAAAATTTCACCTACAATAAGAAGAAATAGAAAAATATTCATGTTGCATCCTACCATATTTCCATGATATAGATACCTCTCTGTAGGGAAAGGAAAAAGAAAAAGAAGAAGGAAAGGGAGGAGTTGACTTGCAATATCTCTAGTTTGATTAGTTGATGAGAAAAACCAATTTGGAGATTTGATACAACTTGCAATGATGTGTTTTGCATTGGTCATTGTTAAAACCCTTTGGGTATGAAGGACAAAGCCCATGATACCTTCTTCTGAAGTTTAATTTTAATTAGGAGAATGGGGGTTGTGAAGGATTGAGCTCGTGATCACTTTGTCATAGAGACTTTGATGACATATTGAGAACTATTTCAACCAAAAAGCTTAAGCTTTCAAGTGAAGGCTCATGATTGGTTTAATTAATATCTCTTGTCCAATGTTGATTGCAATAGAATAGGATGAAATAACTTCCAATTTTATCTCTGTGTGTTGCTGGACGCATTTACTTGGGCAAGGTATTCGGCACCCCCGACAACATTTTGTTCCCTTTAAATTTCTAGAAATGGGTGAGAGTTGGGTTATTTTGTCAATAATTCTCACTTAAATGGTGTATATTTGAATCTGATAGGGTAGAACATTAGGCACTTTAGCCCTATACTAGAAAATTAACATTCTGGTATAGCATAAAGTAAATAGTTGTCTTTATACATTAATGACAATGCTGTTTAAGTTCAACATTTTTCTTTATACCTGTGTTTGAGTTTGAATCGGTTGGTGTCATAGTGTGTTTGAGTGGATTAGGGCTTCCTCTCCTGGGTTATTCATCTTGTGCAAGTATCCTGGTTTATTCATCTGATGGATTTCAGTTGTTTGTGAAGTCAGGTTTTATAAGTATGATATACTGATGAAAACCTTTTATCTCCCTATTATTTAATCATGTAACCATAAAGATAAGATTTCAGTTATTTGAGTTAGGGCTGATGGTTTGATTAGTGTTTGTCTTAGTGTTGTTATGGTGTCTCTGCCATTTTATGATTGATGTATTTTTGAACTACTTGGAGCATATGAAGTCCTTAAAGTCAGGTGTTTTAGTGTTCCTAAGTGAATTTATGGGGTGGAAATGATTGTATATCACATTATGTAGAGATGACTTCTTTCATTTAACAGTTTATTCAAATTAACCAGTTGGCAGGGAAGGAACAACTTATTTCTGGGCTGGCAATAATATCTATAAACATTTGGTTGTAGTTTAGTGTTCAGCAACATGAATCTTAACTTTCATGTGAATTTTCTCTGGATTTGCGTGCAGGGTGGGGATTTGAGATATTGTCAGAAGTGTTCTCACTATAAGCCTCCCCGTGCACATCATTGCCGTGTTTGTAAAAGATGTGTTCTGCGAATGGTATGCATGATCTTAATTAATGTTCAAGATTTATCTCAGATTTCCTAGATAATGACAAAAAATGTTCTCTCTCAATTGTTAGGATCACCATTGCATTTGGATAAATAACTGCGTCGGCCATGCAAACTATAAGGTTTTCTTCATATTCGTCACGTATGCTGTAATTGCATGCATGTATTCGCTGGTATGTCCAAATATTTTATTGTCAGTATGAGTTTGTTTTTATTGTGATTATTAGTGACCTGTTATGCTGTTTTTGCATGAATGGTATGCATGCTGTTTTTGTCATAATAGGGTGCTAAACTTGGCGGATCTGCGTATACTGACCATCTTTACCGTCTTGCTTATCATTTAACTTTGTAGATCTTGCTTGTGGGTAGTCTAGCTAATGATGGTATAAAGGATGAAGAGCAAAATGGTGGCTCTTTCAGAACTGTATATGTAATTTCCTATTAAAGATAGATATATCTTTGGTTTCAGTGAATTCAGCTGTTGTTTGCTCATGAAAGAAATATTTACAGGTTGTTTCTGGGCTCTTGCTAGTCCCGTTATCTCTTGCTTTAGCTGTACTTCTAGGATGGCATATCTATCTGATCCTGCATAACAAGACCACGATAGAGGTTATTAGAGAAAACTACTTTAATTAAAAGCTATTATTTTATTGGAGTAAATTGATATGGAATTTCTCATACTGGGCATATATGTTGGCAGCATCATGAAGGCGTACGTGCTTTGTGTCTTGCGGAGAAAGGTGAGAGTATCTACGAACATCCATATGACCTTGGTCCATATGAGAATTTGACAGCTGTAAGAACTGAAGACTATGTCCTTACTTTATTTTTCTTGTGTGTCTTCTTGTTTGTTTCCCTTCCCTGCTTCACTTCGCTACTATTAATGTTTTCTTTCTCTGTATATATTTTTATGTTTTCTTTCCTTTTTCGGTCGTCTTTATCTCTCTACTTGCAAATTCTTGATCGTATGTTTTGACTGCTCCTCCCTAGCCGTGTTTGGGTAGGCATGAATCTACTGACTTAGATTGAAGTATGTCTGATTTATGCTGTGATTGACATTTAGAATTTTATTGTTCTCTCACATTTTAACATTACGACTGTATTGTGAATACTTACGAATTCAATAATTGTTCTGTCAAGGGTAATAAGTTCTTTCTGTTGGTAAAAGAAACATGTGACAAAATTCTCATTTATTGATGTTTGGTCTATATTTCCTTAGACTTACTAAGGTATGTGTAATGTTGCTGTATATGGTGTCAAGGCAGCTGAACCAGGTCATTGTATCTCCATATATTCTGAAATTTTAGCATCAGTAGCTAGGTTTAATTAATGTTAGTGCTCCATTATAACCCCCAAATTGTTGTATTATAATTTTGCAGTGTTTTTCTTTCTCACTGCTGTTTGCTTCACTGCCATTTAATAATGGGTTCTAAAATATGGAATCCAGTACTTTACTATGTTTACATCATCAATTTATTTGTCTTAATAGTGTCATTCTATGACCCTACCCTAACTGCTTAAGATTTTCAAGTGATTCTTTGATATATTATCAAAGCCTTTTTGACTAAAATGGTCTAAAATTTGTTGATCAGCGCTGTCCTTTTAAGATATATTTTTTTTAAAAAAAATAACATAAGGTAGAGGATGTAAAGCAATTCTTTGGTCCTGAACTAAATACTTAAGCTTTTCATTGAAGTCGTCTTTGAAACTATGAATATTTAATTTGTTAAAATGAGTTTATAACTTGTAACCACAACTGAGAAAGTGGACTAGATTTTCACTTGTTGATACGCTAATCAGAGGTGAAGGTGATAAAATTGCAAAATTTTTTGTTATAAGTGAGTGGGCATGTTGACGAGTCTTTTTGGGTGTCTATTAGACTTTGCGATGCTCCTGCTTTCTCTTTCTTAGTTGAGTTTAAATTGGGAAGTTCTAGGTACAACTATGTATGACTTTTTGTGTTTCATTTTGCTGCAGGTTTTGGGGCCAAATATCCTCAAATGGCTGTGGCCCACAGCTAGTCATATAGGTTCTGGACTTAGGTTCCGCACCATCTATGATATCACACTAGGTGCATCAACATCCAAATGAAGTTGTGATGTTCCTTGATTGTGGTAATTGGTAATCTATACACATCTAAAAATACTTCTTACGAATGGTTGACTGATGACAATGCTGAATAACTGGGTCATCTGCTATCTCAAGTCTGACAAAGGATTAGTTTTTTTAATTTCGGTCAGCCACGATTGCTTAAATGTGGGTGCTTGAGAGCTGTTTACTGCATATAGGTCATTACCCAGAAGGAATTATGCATGCCCCTGTGGATATTGATATTCAACACATTTTTTGCCCCTCTCTATTTACCTCTTTTGCTAGACACACAATAGGGTTTTCTTTCTTGCTTTCCCCTCCTTCCGATCTTTGCTAGTTTTTGGATGATGTGGGGTTGCTGCCATAGTGTTATGCTGATAAACCTTATGTACAAAGAGAAGTTCTGAACCCGGCTCATCAACGAATTGTGGTGCAGAGATGTCTAGCCTTTGTGAAAATGATGTTGTTGTGTATTCTAAAATTGTAATTTTCTGTACCCTGAAAGAAATAATAACATATTTGTATTATACTTTGCTTTTGATAGCTTTGTAAGTAAAATTCTGTCTTTGCAGTTGATTTCAGCTAGCTTTGAATAATCAGTGTCCTTGAAATTTCCTTAGAAATATCGTATCCGTCCATTTAAATAGGCTTGACCTCCATAGTTAAGTTTGAGATATGTCAGCATTTTAATTATAAAGTTCAAACTCTTTTATTTCCAGCGTTTTAATTTTGAGACACTGGTATATTGAGAGATGATGCTGTAGATAAAATAGTGACTTTGAGCTATAAAATTAAAATGCTGAGGTGTCTCAAAATTAACCATCGATGTGAAGCATATTTAATTGTACTGTTGAGATAGAGAGATATTTAAACAAGAAATTTAGAGGATTTGGATCCATTTCATGCCTATTTTTGGTAGGCTATTATGTAAATTACATGGTGGTATTTGATATACTTCATAACATCTCACAAAAAAATGGAATGTGATCACACCTAAACTTTCTTGGTATCTCACATCTCAAGATAATTTAGTGGTATAAATTTTGTTTATTGATGATTAATTTTATTTTTGTTTAAAATGGTATATTTAAAAATTTAAGAAGTAAATTAATAATAAGTAATATTTATAGTTAAAGATGAGAGCTATTAATAATAATGGTTTAAAAATTAAATCGGTCATTGAATTGGTAAAGACAAAGGTTCATGGGATAGTAGTTTAACAAAAAATCGATGAACTAGCCTGGTAATTGGTTTGGTCACCGGGAAAAATCGATGGTCCATAGGATAGGTCAACGTTAGTCAAAGATCGGTGAAAATTGATCGGTTCACTTTTAAACTATTTTTATTTATTTGTTTGTTAAAAATACATATGTTAGAAATCAAACCTAGTATATCTGGTCAAAATACAATTCCTTCTGGCAAATTGCATTTGTTAACTTAATTACATAATGTAATATTTATATAACTTATAAAATGATACAAAAGTGACAAAAAAAGACTAATTCATAAAATATATTTAAAATGTTTGTTATTTATTATGATATATTATACAATATATATAATATATAAATTAAAAAATTAAAAAATATATTAATTAATTAAAATTTAATTCGACTATGGTTTGACCTTAGTTGGATTACTGCCCCGTGACCTTCTACATCCATTGGTTCAATGACCAATTAGTTTCTAAAATATTGATAATTTTTTTATTTTTTGATTTATTTTATATATAGTATAATATACTAACATATATAATTAAATGTATGCCAAGATATTAGTAATTATTATAACTCTCAATATGTAATTATTTATACTTTATTTTATATTATTTAACTCATGGAATTAATATATATTAATATTAATTTAAATAAACACAAGTCATTTCCTATAATTTTTTTAATTATTTATATATTCTTATGACATAATTAATATTTAAATAATTAAATATATTTAAAAATGAATTGAATAACTTTAAAAACTTAAAACCTTTTAAATTTGAATAACCAGCAATTAATTGCTAACCTTGATATTCTAGAAGATTTTCATTTGATCTTAGCCACTGGCTTCCATTCCCAATGGTGAAATTTATCTTATTGGAGTAGGAATACTCCCGGATTTCATTTTTTTCATTTTAATTTTTACTTTTTTATAATTTTTTTAAGAAAAAATAAAAAAATAAATAAAATTTATAACAAAATTATTTAAAAATAAATAATTTTTTTAAATTTTAAATTTTAAAAAAATTATAAAAAAATTAAAAAATAAAAACAAAAAATTGAAATCCAACTTTGGGAGTATCCCAGAAAGATAGATAATGCCATTCCCAATACCCAGGGTCCACAGCCCCATATTTCATTTATCAAACAAATCAAATAGCTGTTTTTTTTTAATCATGCATTTATTTATATTTGACTATATATTATAAAAAATAATAAATTATATATAATTAAATTATAATTATTTAAAAATAAATAGATAATTACAATAAATTAAAACTAATAAAAAACTTTAAAAAAAATAATTAGATCAATTTCCTCCCTTACCCCACACCCTTTGCCTTCTATTCCATGACCCCCACCCACGTCCTTCTCCCCCTTCCCCCACCATTATTCCTCGCAAGTGCACGATATCTTTCTTAAATCCTGATCCAATGTCCCATCTTTTGTGACAATGGTAGTGAGAGATGAGCGCCAGACAAGAGTCAACTAAAAATTGCGAAGACGCCATCTAGTGAAGACTGAACTCTGAAGAGAAGAGCCTTCGTGAAACTGAACTCCAGTAACCTAACCCTCCCGACGTCGTTTCTTTATTTTCTTTTGAAAAAAATTGCCGAATAAGGTTGTTTTGTGAAATGGTTTCCAAAAAAAAAATATCTGAAATCTGGTTACACCGCTAAACTGGGTGATTTTTCAGTTAGACCCTAGTTCACCAATTTTTAAAATTTTTTAGAATATTTTTAATTATCCAAAGATTCGATTCCCGATTAAATCGGTGCATTTTTAACAAATATGATTAATAATGATTAATATGTACAATTCAAGAAGTAAATACATATCTTTCTGACAATTATTTTATTGCAATGACAACTTTTATTAGATGTATCACTAATAAAAGGTGAAGTTTTCGATATCATAAAATTTATGAGTGTTAGTTTCACAGATAATTTTTAATCTGTTACTGATTATTTATTTGAATAGTATTAAATATTTAAAAAAATTAATTAAAAATTTTCATTCTTTTATAAATGATTAGATATTTAATTAAATAACATTAAATTTTCAAAAACAAAAATAATCTAATAGTGATATTGTAAAAAAATTCATGAGACAAAATATACCTTAATAAAAATAAGCTTAATTGCATTTTTGATCTTCCTAATTTGCTAAAAGTTATAGTTTTGGCCTCTCTATTTTCATCTTGAACAATATGGTCATCATTGTTTTATTAAAATTATAATTTTGGTTTCTCAATTAACTTCCTATCCATTTTTTAACGTTTATTACTGACGTGAACAATAAAAAAATTACATAGATACAAAAAATTTATATGTTACCAAATAATTTTGGCTTTTCCAATGACGGATTTTGAACAAAATGTTTAGGAAGCAAAATTTGTTTGAGTAAAATATTTTCATTTTTCCTTTAAAATAGCTTAATTACACAGCTATTTTCTATATTTTGAAAATCTAAACGGCCCTCCCATGTAAATTAAAAACAAGTTACAACGAAACCCAAGTTTTTAACTAATGTTAAAGTTGACCGTTATCTTTTGTTAAAAAAATTTTTTTATATATATAATATGACTAAAATACCATTAAATTTATATAACATGACTAAAATATCTTTTTCTTTCAATATTTTACTTCAATTCTTTTTTAATATTTTAGAAATATATTTACATGAAAAAACTTATCTTATCTTTTTTAATTTTAAAAATATTATGACTTGAAAAAAAATTTCATTTTTTTTTGTTTTAAGAATATCATGACTTGAAAAAAAAATTTTGTTATAAAAATATAATTACTTGAAAAAATTCTTTTTATTTTATTTTAAAAGTAGTATTGCTTGAAAAAGATTTTATTTTTTGTGTTTTAAAAATACCATGACTTGAAATTTTTTTTTATTTTTAAAATATAATTACTTGAAAAAATTCATTTTTTTTAAATTATCATTACTTGAATCTTTTTTTTTCTATTTTAAAAAAATCATTGCATGACATTTTTTTAAAAATATATATATTTACTTGAAATAATTTCATTTTTTCTGATTTAAGAATATCATCACCTAAGAAAAATTTCTTTTTTATTTTATTTTAAAAGTATCATTACTTAAAAAAATTTTCTTTTTTTGGTTTAAAAATATCATTACTTAAAAAAAAAATCTTTTTTTCTATTTTAAAAATATCATTACTTAAAATTGTTCGCTATTCATCGTCTTGTTAAATGAGGCCACTAGCTGTT
>JASKGM010095530.1:0-12873 GCA_034509205.1 Ceratonia siliqua
TTTTTTTTTCTTTTTTATACATTGTTGAACTAGAAATGTCAATTGTAACTGAAGGCAATGTGGGGAAGGCTAGCAAGTAGCAACTAGCAAGAAATAGATTGTTAAGGGACTTATGGCCACACGTGAGTTTTTCTTATTCTGAAAATAGTTTTATATTATCGTTATTAATTTATTATTGTAATATTATTGTGGAAGTTACATGGCCTTA
This sequence comes from Ceratonia siliqua, assembly GCA_034509205.1. Lineage (NCBI taxonomy): Eukaryota > Viridiplantae > Streptophyta > Magnoliopsida > Fabales > Fabaceae > Ceratonia > Ceratonia siliqua. The sequence goes on from JASKGM010095530.1 coordinate 209, forward strand.
ACTATTTCTTTACATTTTTGTATTTGTCTTTAGGTAAGGATGAAAGGTTTTTGATAAGTTGGCATCAATATTGGGGAACCTACATAATACTTGATGGCTTTTGCCTTTTAAACTTGTTGATGTCTTCTGTAGTTCTTCTTTCTTAACTTTAGTTCACAGAATCACTAGACATAGTTGTCATGTATTCCAATGGTGAATTGATGGCTTTTGCCTTTTGAACCTACATAATTATTTGCTGGTTTATGACTTTATCACTTTATGTGAGTTAATGGCTTAATGCCTTATGACTTTACGGTTGATGACTTGATGTGAACTTGTGATTTTGGTTGATGTGAATGTGTGATCATGCCATTTGACTCATTCATGTGAATTGTTATGTCTTATGTGGCTATGTTTTTTCAAATACAATTGCCTTATAGCTTATGCCATACTAATATTAATATATTATAATATATATTGTTTGTGGTTGATTTGACATGTTGCCAATGTCACATGACTAATACTGCCAAGTTGCCAACATTAGTGAGGTATAACTTCTGCTTCTCCAATGTCCATTATGATTATTGATTTACTATTTCTAAAATCTAATAATGTTCTTATTTAATGTTTAATGTGGCATACTGGCACTTGATGATCCATGGTTGGCTAACTTGGCTGGTTGCTACTGCTAAGCTGCTAGCATTCAAGGCCTAAGGTATATTCATTAAAGGGACATTATATTTTATTTTTTACTCTATGTGTGGAATTGTTGTTTTATAATTCATTGAAAAGTTCCATTTATATCAAACACATATAAAACCCATAATAAATTCTTGTTTGCCTTTTCCTTTATTGAATTTATGACAATGTGTGGTGAGGGATATTATTTTAACCATTTTCTTTATTTATCCCTTCCTTTGTAGTTATGTAACTTATGTTGTTTTGCTTTGGCTCTTCCTTTTCCAGGGAAATCCAATATTAGGAGTCCATATTTACTTATATTCAAATGATGTTTCTGAGGTAAAATGTGTGCAAGGTTCTGGTAATGGCCCTCAGCAAGGTGTAGCTCTTTGTCATGCTGTATCAGATGCTGATGGAAAGTTTACATTGAATTCAATACCTTGTGCCTTTGTGGTAATTCCCTTTTTCTGTTTCTGCTGAAGTTTACATGGTAATCTTGAAATTTCATGTTTACATGGGTATTATTAAGTAATAAGTAGTTTCTCACTTTCTCTTATCAATTTTTTCTTGCATTATATTTGTAAGTTGTAACACAGCTCCTATCCATTACTATATATTTATTGCTTTATTATTCTACCTTGCATGAAAAAAATGGCCTTATATGCATATTTGGTTGAGTTCAAAACAACATGCATAATAATATAATATACAAGATTATTTTATGCATGAAAACTGTGAAATCAAACCAAACCAACCCATATATGTTTGGGTTGGTTTAGTTCGGTTGCAAGTTCAAAAATACACAAAACTGAACTAACCTAAACCATTTTTCCTCCATTGGTACGGTTGGCAATTTAGTGCCAAACTGCACCGAACCGCATCATGTTCAGCCCTAAAAGTCAGACTAAAAATCTAAATCAGTGTACCTAATCAGAATTAAGTCACTACCAGAATATACACTTGACTGTACTCCAGTGTTTCATGCCAGGGTTTGACTGAAACCTACATGTCTGGTCTATTACAAAGCATAGTATACATGAGACTTCCCACTACGGATGCATACGGAATCCATCTCATTTGTTCAACTTCCTACAGAGTCTTAGGTGAATGCTCCTAGAAAGTTTGATTCTATGCCTAGATGGTGTGAAACCTCTTTTTGAATCCTGCATGCCAAACTTTGTTAATAACTTGTCAATGTAGGTCGCTTAGGACACGGCTATCCGCTTGTTCTTACGATATCTTATCATTTGGATCCCAAGAACATAGCTAGCCTCGCCTAAATCCTTCATCTAAAATTGTTGATTTAGACATTTTTTTATCGTAGACAACATTCCTACATCATTCCCAATGAGTAGAATGTCATCTACATAGAGTACCAGGAAAACAACCTTACTATCCTATATCCTTTCATATACACAGGGCTTGTCTGCATTTTGTCAAAATCCATAAGACTTGACTGCACCATCAAATCTTATATTCCAAGATCTCGATGCTTTCTTAAGTCCATAGATGGACCTATGCAATTCAAAAACTTTGAGCTCTTGGCCATTTTCAATGAAACCATCTGGTTGAGCCATATAAATATGCTCTTCAAGATCTCTATTCAAGAATATCTCATAATCAAGATATGCATATATAGATAATAGGATCTTAATGGACTTTAACCTAGAAACCGGTGAGAAGGTTTCTTCATAGTTGATACCTTTTCTTTGGGTATAACCCTTGGCTACTAGATTAACTTTGAAGATCTCTACCTTCCCATCAAATCCTCTCTTTCTCTTATAAATCCATTTGCACCCAGTGGGTTTTATTCCTTCGAGAGTATCTACAAAAGTCCAGACCTTGTAGGAATACATATATTCCAACTCAAATTTCATTGGCTATTACTAATGAACGACATCTACATCGTTAATGGCTTCCTTAAATGTAATAGGATAGGATTTATGTTCATCTAAAAGATCCACCATGTGCTCTCCTATGTCCATGTATTTGCTAGGTTGTCTAAAAACCCTTCCACTTTGACAAGTTGCCACTGGTTTAGATTCAATTCCTAAATCCATAGCAGCTATGACTTCATTAGAATCATCCTTAGATTCTGACTAATCACTTTATTCTTCAAGAACAATCTTGCTACAAAGTTTGTGATTTTTCATAAAATCCTTTTCTAAGAAGGCTACATTTGCATTAACAAATGCCTTCTTATCCTAGGTACTATAAAAGTAGTATCCACTTATACCCCTAGGATATCCTACAAGAAAATATATTCTGACCTTGGTTCCATCTTTGTGGACTCAAACTTATACACATATGCCGGACACCCCAAGTTTGAAAGTGACATAAAGATAATTTATGTCCTATCCACATCTCCCTTGGTGTCTAAGGCACTGCCTTTGATGGAGAAAAGTTTAGTAGGTATGCTGCTATTTGTATACAATATCCCCAGAATGATTATGGCAATGCAGCATAGGACATTATTGACCTCACCATTTCTAAAAGAGTCATATTCCTCATTTTAGCAACCCAGTTTTGTTGAGGTGTCCTAAGTGCCAATAAATTAGAAATGATTCCATTATCAACCAGAAACTACTAAAACTCTCTAGATAAATACTCACCACATCAATCTGAGTTGTTTCAATGGTTTGCCCAATTGCTTTTCAGCTTTGGCTTTGAATTCCTTAAACTTTTCAAAGGAACACTCTTGTTGTGCAATAGTTATAGAACACCATATCATGAGTAGTCATCAATGAAGGTTATGAAATAAACATAACCTCCTAGCTTGAATGTTCATTGGTCCATATACATCTGTGTATACCAAGTCTAGAACATCCTACATTATTTTACCATTTGCTTTAAGAGATGATTTAGTCATTTTAACTTCAATACAGGATTCACAAGCTGGTAAAGAACACTTTATCGTGTCTAGTAGAGTACCATCCTTTACTAGGCTTCTTAGCCTATTTTGATTAATATAACCTAATTGCAAATGCCATAGATAACTTTTATCTATGCTAGAATCCTTGATTCTTTTAGACATAGCTGAATTTGTTTCTGCAACCTTTGCATTCCAATTAATTGGTTATATATAATATAAATTATTCCTAGTAATTCTAGAATAAATTAAAATTTCATTCATAGAAATGGTAATCTCATTACCAAAAGAAATATAATATCCATAACTTATTAAACAAAAGCTAGAAATCAAATTTATGCAAACTCCAAGAATAAAATAAACATTATCCAAAACTAATAGCTTATTATTCAAAAAATGTAGGGTAATGGCTCCCACTGCTCAATTTGAAACAAGTGCGACATTTTCTATCCTCGTCTAGAACTGACCCTCAGTTAGCTTTCTTTTTGTCTGGAACCCTTGTAAAGAATTACAAACACGGTTAATGACTTCAGAATCTACGATCCAGCTATTAGTAGAATCATCTACTAGAAAGGCTTCTAACATGTTTAGATGACATGTACCTTGTTTATTCTTCATAAAATTGAGGTAAGCCTTGCAGTTCCTCTTTTAATATCCTTTAGCACCATAGTGGAAATACTTTACCTTGGTGTTATCCTTTTGAGCCTTCCTTTTCATGGGCTTCTTCTTTGGCCTAACTGATTTCTTGGCATTTTTCTTTTTATTGCCTGGTCCCTTTGCCTTGTTAGGCTCTATGGCTACTACGTTTACCTTTGGGTTCTTCTTGACTTCAAGAACATCCTCCACAACTTGCAAGTTATTCATCAACCCACTAAGGGTACAATCCCTGGTATGCAATTCATAGTCCAATTTAAATTGTGAGAACTAGGAGTTTAGAGTGTGAATGATCATGGATACTTGAGTGTCCGGATCAATCTTAGCCCCATGTAGCTCAACCTCATTAAGGCAGAAGATTACCTTAGGCATGTAATCTTTCACTTGGTCCCTTAGTTTCTACTTGACATCTTTGAAAGCATTGATAGCTTTCACATTAGTAGCCCGAGTCTTTGTACCAAAATCTCATGTAGATGGTACATTATGTGAGTGGCATGTTCCATGCCATCATGCTACTGCTGCAGCACACTGGTCATTGAGAATAATATGTAGAACTTAGACAAAGCATTGGCATCATGCCACCTCTTATGTTACTTGGTTTCGCTTTGTAGTGAGTTAGGATTTAGGTCAAAGGGTACTTGCTCAGAAATGACCCATGTTATCTTGTCATAATTTAAAATGACATTGAGGTTTCTCTTATACTCCACATAATTCTCGCCGTTCAGGGTGCATTTGTTAAGGAGAATAGACAAAGGGTTCATGATTAAGGGATAGTATGTAATAAATACATTTAATATTAGTAAGTTACTAGCTATTGAATGGACTTTTAAAACATGATGCATGTATGCATAAGCATATTAATTTGTGTTTGATGGTCATTGACCTTCCGTAATAATCAACTGACTATGGGCCATGAATACTTATTACAAGGTAAACTAGGACCCACCCACTCAACTTTGCTACCCGATATCTTCATACCTAGCATAGTTGAGTAGTTCCTTTATTTGACCCATTAATCTATTAACAAAGCAACAATATATTGATAGGTTAATGCTGAGTGTATTAACCAACCAATTCATCACACCTAGATGTACCACTAAGTACGCTTTTATGGGAAGTCACACATTCCACCAAGGTAGACTTATTACTTAGGAAATCCATTCCAGTCATAGATTGAGTATATGCCTACCTGTGGGGAGTGACATAAACTTCATGACAATGAGCTAATAGATGGAGGCCGTGGACTCTAGGATTACTAGCGTCCTTTCTCACTCAATATTTTAATTAATTACTTACTCTAAGTTGATTTACCAAGTTTTCTAACATGCATCCCTTCAAAAAATTTAAATCACTTATGAAGTTGGTTTCCTTTCTAAACTTTTTAAATAGCATTTGTATTAGTAACTTTTACAAATTATGTAGGAATATTATTTTTCTAATTCCTTATGCATTTACTAATTATTTTCACACTAACTCTTAGTTTGAAAATAAACTTAGGTAATTTAATTGACTAATTAGGTACTAGGTGATTTAATTAATTCTAACTAAACTCTTTAGTTGGAAATTAATTACCTTTAACTAATTTATCAATTATGTACCCGATTAATTAATAACTAATTTATTTAGTTTGAAAAATAAGTTTTAATTAACCAACTTGCTAATTATTCATCCTTCTTATGTTTTATCATTTTTAGAACTCTTTTAAAGTATAAAACATAATGTATGCATGAGCATGTGAGGTTGATTGGCACCTACTAGTTTACATGACATGTTATAGAATATAATATCACATATTATAAAATTAAATATAATACCAATACCATATTAATGTTCATCCTTGCCCCAACTTTTGGAATTTCGGGATGCTTCCACTAACTTACCATGCCTTGGGCTTGGTCGAAAAGTCCTCACACCTTTCTTGAGCTTGTCGTGGCCTCCATGTTGCAATTGGTGGCTTCTTGTCATTTACAACATAATTTTGTAATTTTAAAATTAACAAAAACTAATCAAGAAGGAAACATGACCATATAGGGTCACCCTTCATGTTACATCCCAAAAATACAAGGAAATTCCTCTAAGGCATTAATATGGCCTGAAATTTAATTTAAACCAAAAACAACATATCAAAGACAACATACGTACAATCATACATTGTAAATGATTTTTAGGTTCCAATCATGCAACATACTCACATATAGCATGAACCATAGACTTTGATACCAATTGTTGGATATAGTTGTTTATCCTAAATGTTTACTATACAAGCATGTGTTGTAAAATTTTAAAACATTCAAGTTAGCAAACAGGTGGAAACAAAACACATAGGCAAATAACTCACGGCTAGAAAGAGAAGTAAAATTGATAAGAATTTTTCATACCTCTTGTAGTCACTTTGATCTTCCACACACAAAAGAATTCAATTTTTCTCTCAAAACCTTATGGCTCTCTCAAGATATTTTTCTTCTCAATGAGACAGCCACGAAAGTTCTCTCCTCTCTCAATATGCTTAGCCCACTAGAGAATGGAAAAGGTTTGATGATATATATCATCACCTAACCCTAGGTCACATGAGAGTAGTCAAAAAATTAATCTCTAACAATTAGGGATCCACATGCCTACTAAGGGGGAAATTAGATAATCATATTATCTAACATTATATCAATTATTAATCATATTATTAATTTTGATAATAACATATTTTATTTAACAATTAAATAAAACATGTGTGGCTTTCTAATTGGTTATGCTTGAATTAAAATCCAAATTAATTAATTTCATTTAATTAAATCCCTTTGACTTAGTTTTCTAGTGAATATAGGTTACCTAAGAAATTAAAACTTTTAATTTCTAACATTTATTCCCTTAAATAATTAGAATCATTGGGTGGGAATATATTTGACCACGTCAAAGATTAATTCCCGTTTTTTGGTTGTGCACCTCTCCACCACATAGGGAGGAGATTGTTTAACAAGTTTGAACAATTTAAACTTTGCAACAACAGTAGGATAAACAATTAAAATTAATTTTATCCTATTAAAATGTTATAGCCAAAATTCCTAATTGAATGGGGAATTAATTGTATTTCAATCAACTTCTTTAAATTAAATATTTGAACAATTCAAATATTAATTTAAAGTAGTTAAATCAGAAATAATTACAAAGATAAATGTTGTCTAAATTGAGACAACACTTGTCTTAATTAAGACAAACATTTTTCTTAAAATTTCATTGTTTAATTAAAACAACACTTGTTTAAATTAAATAGCCATTGTGAGAATTATTTTTCTCTCTTTAGTAACAAAAATGTTTCCGACATTTTCAAGCATGCTTAGGACAACATTTGTCCTAAAATAACTATTTGTCTAAATTAAGATAACCCTTGTCTTAATTAAGATATTAGCTAAAATGCTATCAATAAACTTTATCTTAAATCTATTTCAACTCAATATGGATTGAATTCTCCAAAGCTAGTTAGGGAATCTGTTTAGACATAAAAATTTAAAGCTCGATCCAAGTTTATTAATCATGAAGTTACTTCACCAAAAACTCATTATTGCACACTTGATAATTCCTAAAATTACAAGATTTAAATGTTGAGCATTGATTTGTCCAATTTGCAAATCTAGTGTTTGGGAACCTTAGTAGCCATCCATTGACACAATGTAAAATTATCATTTTACCCCTTGTGTCAATATTGTTCTTGGTCTCAGATTTCATCTGATAAGTGATCAAATAATCTTTTAGGACTTTCTAAAGTTATCTAGATATGATGAGTAGCTAAGTCATCCTTTCACTGGTCCTAGATATGTCACTTGTCTTCCTGAAATCATTAGAAGTGATGTAATGCTACGAACTCTATTTCTTGGATTTATGTTCTCAGATGTTCACTCTCACTATGATCCCAACATACAAAGTCTTGACCAATGTCATACAATGGTCGTGCCCATAGTATATTAAAGATCACAATGGTCATGAACACGAGTCCACAATCCATCAGAATTTTGGTTCTACCATTAGCATATGCAATATGTGTGAGTTCAAGTTCAAAGTAATAGTATTAACTTGAACTTGATATCTCACTTGATTTTAATTTATTTAATAGTGTCATTACTTGAAGTCTATTACTTTAATAATTTGAGATTCATCATTCCCTTATAAAAGAATCTCATTCTTTCTATAGAGGTAATTTGGACACTACAATCTTAATTGAACAGGGTGGTCAGCTCTATTCAGTGACTGTGAATATTGTTTTAGATTCATTCAAAGATACATATCTCCTTTTGCATAACCCATACGCAAATGTATCTTGGTTTATTAGAATCTAGGAACCTTAATAACTAGAAAATAAAGCTTACATAAATAAACTCTTTATTTATTAATATTAAATGTATTTATATCAAATTAGGGAATACAACTTGCTTTCCAGGACAACATATTCCTAATTGTTAGTGGATATCTATGCTAGTCCTCATGAGATAGTTCGTCATCAGGTGTAAGTTATGTGACCTTCTTTTAGAGGAATTTGCCATTTTACTTCACTTCTAGCTCTTCTTTTTGGAGATTTCATTGAAATTGCTTTTACGGATGAGAAAAGGGGGGAAAGTGGATCACAAAAAATGTGTTACTTTTAGAAACTGGATTAATGATTGTGTACTCATTGACCAGGGTTCTAGTGGTCCTAAGTTCACTTGGAAGGGTTCTAACTCCTAAGTAGATTATTTGTTATCTTATTTTCAAAAGACTTAACCGAGCTCTTTACAGTGCAAGTTAGCTCACCAGATTCTCAAATGCTTATGTTAAAACTGTCACTCATGTACAATCTTATCACAACACTCTTCTAGTTTCTACAAATGTGGTTGGTGGGAATACAAATATGTGGCATTTTTGATTTGAGGCCTGTTGGCTTCAACATAATCAATTTGGAGAGTTTATAAAGGAGTAATGGTGTAATGATAGAGAGATTTACGTAATGCTTGAAGATTTAATTAGCCTTTTGAAAAAATGGAATAGATAAGTGTTTGAGGATATAATAGAAGAAAATCTCTGCTTTTGAGGCATTCAAAGGGTATTCAATGACCTTATGTTCCTAGGTTTACTCATTTTCTTGAATTTTGGAGAAACATGTTAGACCACAAAGATATTAGAAAGTCCCTATCAGCAACCCACGATACCCACAGTAGTTGGGAGCATGCATTGAAAAAGGGTGAGGACACAACTAGTAGAACGTGAAGAAAGAAGACATGGGGCGCAATCATATAAGTTAATTTATTAGTGGATGACATGTTATTTCTTCTTTTATTCTGATGTAAATATAGTAGTAATAGGATTGTAGTTATTTTGCTTTATCTTGTAGTTGTGGGTGTAGGAGTAAGAGCTGCTAAAATTGATACTTTATGTATATATATTTGAATGAAGAAATGAAGTCAGTAGACTTTTATCCAACAAAAACTCTGTGGTTCATTTTCACCCAAAGAAAACTTTATCCTTATTCCTTTATAACTCTGATTAGGACCTAATAGAAATGGGGAGAGGAGGACTTTAAGATGGCGTGAACAAACTGGAAAGGGGCATGGCAGATAAATTCCATTAGCTGGAAGAAACAGTTCATAGATTATCTAAGGTAGTTCTTGAGAGTAGGGAAGCAGCCAGTAATAAAAACCATGGTCGTGATAGCCATTACCATAGTAACAAAGAGGAAACCCAAAGTGCTGGAGAAAGAGGAAGGTAAACTTTTTCATCCAAAGTGGCAAAGTTGGACTTTTCGAAGTACTTAGGAGATTATCCAACCGAGTGGTTCAATAGAGTGGATCAATTCTTCAAATATCAAGGGATGTCAGAGTCATAAAAGGTTATGTTGGTGGCCTTTCACCTTGAGGGAGAAGCCAACCAATGGTGGCAGTGGCTATGCAAGGCTTACATGGAAGAAAGAAGACCAGTAACATGGGCAACATTTCAATAAGAGCTATGGGCTCGTTTTGGACCAACCGGGTGTGAGGGCTTCAATGAGGCTCTATCTCATGTCAAACAAATAGGACCCTGATGAGATTATCACAAGGAGTTTGAGAGATTGGACAATATAGTGCAAGGATGGACACAAATGCTCTTGTAGGAACTTTCATGGGGGAGCTCAAGCCAAAAATTACATAAGATATTCAAATTTTCAAACCTATGTCCTTTAAGGAAGCCATTAGTTTAGCACACATGAAGGATGACTATATTAGTAGACAAAAGAAATTCACACGCATCCCCCAAAGCTAGCAAACACATATGGATGTCATAGTTACAACTAAACCTCAAATAGGACCTCTAATGAAGAAATTAATGTGGGAAGAGATGCAAAGGAAATGAGCTCTTGGGCTTTGCTTTAAATGTAAAGGAGTGACAGACAAAGACAAAAAAGAACCAGCAACCGAGTGCCAATAGGAACCTGAAATATTCCTACATACTTTAACAGGTTGGTTAGCCTCCAAAACCATATGAGTGAAGGGACGAATTGAGCATACTGAGGTGATTGTTTTCATTGATAATGGATCAACTCACAATTTTATAAGTGAGAAGGTGGCAAATTTGTTACAATTACTAATTGTTCCCACTTAGCCGTTTAATGTACTGGTAGCCAATAAATGTTCGCTGCAGTGCCAAGGAAGATTAGAACAAATGCATATGACTATTCAAGGTATTCTTGTTGTCCTTACACTTTATTCATTACCGCTAACTGTCTTGGATGTGGTATTGAGCATATAGTGGTTGGAACAACTAGGGATAGTGATTTGTGATTGGAAAAAAATAACCATGGATTTCCAGTGGCATCAACAGCACCAAAGATTGCAGGGGATAGATATACAGTGCATCCAAATGGCTACGGTGAAGGCAATGACCATGCATAAGACAAGGGATTACCATGTTTGCCTTATGCATGCAATCTCTTGAAGGAAATTTACACTTACATACTCATCCAAAAGTGCAAACAATATTTGAAGCTTATGCAGAAATATTTAAGGAACCAAAGCAATTGCCTCCAGTGAAAGAAGTTGACCATGTATAACCAGTAAATGTGCAACCCTATAGGTATGCCTACTTTCAAAAGGCTGAGATTGAGAAACAAGTGCAAGACATGTTAAAATTGGGGCTCATACGGCCTAGTACCAGTCCTTTCTCGTATCCTATTTTGCTAGTAAAAAAGAAAGACGGTACATGGAGATTTTGCACTGATTATAGGGCCCTGAATGCTGTGACCACTAAAGGTCGATTTCCCAGTCCCACTACTAAAGATATGTTAGATGAACTTCATAGAGTCTTTTATTTCACCAAATTATATTTAAGAGCTAGATATCATCAAGCAAGAGTGCATCCCTTAAATATACATAAAACTGCTTTTTGTACCCACAATGACCATTACGAATACTTAGTGATGCCTTTCAACCTGAGCAATGTCCCTTCAACTTTTCAAGCTATTATGAATTCTATATTCTACCCTTATCTTCGCAAATTCCTCTTAGTCTTTTTTGATGATATTATGATATATAGTCCCAACTGGTCCAAGCATTTGCAACATGTTCAACAAGCATTCGAGATTTTGAAGCACCATAATTTTTTTTATCAAAATTAGTAAGTGTGCATTTGGCAAGCAAGAATTAGAATATTTGGGCGATATTGTTACAGTTCAAGGAGTGAAGGTAGACCAAGGAAAAATTGAGTCAATGCTTTGATTGGCATAACAGAATTGTGTGGATTTCTCATTTTTACAGGTTATTACATAAAATTTGTTCAGCACTAAGGAATAACAGCACGACCACTCACTAATCTAGTAAAAAAAGGGCGTTTCCAGTAGACATAGGAGGCCAAAGATGCATTCAAATCTCTCAAGTAAGCAATGACCACAACACCCACTCTTGCACTACCTAACTTTGAAGAGCCTTTCACCATTGAATTAGATGCTTTAGGGGAAGGAATAGGTGCAGTACTCACTCAACAAGCACAACCTGTTGCATTCATGAGCAAAGCCTTAGGAGTTTCAAAACTATCATGGTCGTGTATACCAAAGAAATGCTTGCTATTGTAGAGCTTATTCACATTTGGTGGCTTTACTTTTAGAGCAAAGGGTGATTATGCTAGAACAACAAAATAGGTAACAAAATTGGTAGGTACGATTATGAAATCATCTATAAATTAAGGAGGGATAGAGAACAGTAGTAGAAGAAGAAGAATAAACCTAGCAAGAAAATCTCAGAGAGAAAATTCAAAAAATAGCAGTTCTGATCAAAATTGTGATTGATCAAAAATTAATAGTCTTTAATTTTGTAATTTTCTAAATCAAAATAATTAGAGAAGATAATCTGATAAGATAAGATAAGATAAAATAAGATAATATAAAACCTGATAAGATATCAGTAAAATACAAGGTAAAAATAATCAGCCACACTTTTGAAATATCACACATTTCACAACAATCCCCCACATATTTCAAAAGGAAAGAAATAAT
>JASKGM010095551.1:0-12872 GCA_034509205.1 Ceratonia siliqua
AATGGATTCTAAAATTAAACTTAGTTCAATGGAACGTGACCCTCTTGAAGATGCTTCTTCTTATAGAAGACTAATTGGGCGATTATTGTACTTAATGGTTTCAAGGCCAGACATATCCTTTGTTGTCCATAAACTAAGTCAGTTTGTTTCATAGCCTCGACAACCTCATTTACATGCTGCTAATCATCTCTTACAGTGTCTCAAAGCTATGCTTGGCCAAGGGTTATTTTTCTCGACATCTTCTTCTTTTCAACTACAAGCTTTTGTTAATGCAAACTAGGGCTCATGCCTTGATTCAAGGAAATCTGTTATTGGTTTTTGTGTGTTTATGGGTGGTTCACTAATTTCCTAAAAAGATAAGAAGCAAAATATTATCTCTCGATCTTATGCAGAGGCATAGTACCGTGCTCTTGCATCAACAGCTAGTGAAATAGTTTGGATTCATCATTTGTTGTAGGAATTTCAAGCCTCTCCTCCATCGCCTACTTTGCTCTTATGTGATAACCAAGTTACCGTTCATATAGCCACTAATCCCATCTTTCACGAGCGCACCAATTAAGCACATCGAGATTGACTACTGTTTCATTCATGACAAAGTTGCTATTGGTTTCATCAAACTCCTTCCTATTCACTCTCAACATCAGTTAGCGAATTCAATTACTAAAGCATTGCCTACTAACTTACTTTTTCCTTTGCTATTCAAGATGGCTGTTCTGGACATCCATCATCCATCTTTAGGGAGAGTAATAAGATTATTCATTAATATTTTGTTTGTACAGTTGGCATTATCTTACTGGTTGGCATTATCTTACAGGTTGTAATACTGTAGTTATTTGGCTACTGGTTAGTTTTAGTCGGTTAGCTTGTTAGTTTCGCACAGTTAGTTCAGTTTACATTCTATTTAAAGCCTTGTATCATTGTCTTTGCATAATAAGTAGTTCATTTCCTTCTCCAACGTAATAGTAGACTATACACTGAAAATCACTCTTCTCTTTCCACTATCATTCTCTATAATTTCTAGTTAGGTTAATGTACACAACATGGATTAAGTAATTAAATTCCTTATTTAAATCATGAAATTTGAGAAGCAACCAAGTTCCCACTACTGTGTTCTTCAATATTATCCAACCAGAAGAGAAGCCAAATAGCAACGGCTTCTTTTGCCACTAAAGAAGATATTTAACTTGGATTAAGTAATTAAATTCCTTATCTAAATCATGAAAATTGAGAAGTAACTAAGTTCCCCACTGGCCACTACTGTGTTCTTCAATATTACCCAACCAGAAGAGAAGCCAAATTGCGACGGCTTAATTCTTTTTGCCACTAAAGAAGATAATTAATTTGATTTTTTAATTTTGGTTTGCTCATAATAAAACATTATGCTCCTATCTTATAGGTTACCATTGAAGCCTTATGCTTTTCACAAAGTAATTCTAAGCTTAGTGAAAGAGGTGAAAAAATTGGTGTGCATTCCACTAACGCTTTGTTTATATAATCCTTTTGCTTTCTACATTGGTTTCGTGTACCCTAGGGAACAAATTTGTGTTTGCATCATGGATGTATGCATTGTAAGCACCAATGCTTCTAATAGCTATTTCTTTATATTTTTTTCAATATAGTACCAATTTAATTGCATCTGGTCACTTGATACATCTCCTCAATTTGGTTAAAGAAGACCCTTCACACCAAAATTAAGAAATTCATATAAAACCGGTTTTTAGACTCCATCTTCCTTAATTATCTATTCATTAAACTTGCTTAAGGTGCTCATGGTTCATACTTTTGAATGATGCAGCAATAATCATGTACAGTTAGTGGCTTTGGCTGCTATGATTAATTAAACCCATTATGCACTTGGTGTCAGCAGCAATTTGGAATGGTCCTTATGTATTATCATTTCATTACTACTTTATAGACCACATGAAATATCCTAAAGGCTTTGCTTTTTATTATAGCTAAGAAAAGTGTATAGGAGAGGCCGAGATAGTGATATCAATTAAGTTTTTATTAAAAAAAAAGTTATCATAATTACTACTTTATACGCTTGTTTGTTCATTCAATTTAATTAACATTGTTAATATTACTTATTGTTTATTTTAGTTAGCTTGATCAATTTGTATATGTTAGATTTTAGATAGTAAAGAAATATGGTGGTCATTATGGATTGTAAAGAATATTCTCTAAAATTATGGGCTACACTTTAGACTCTAGATAGTAAAATATAAAATGGTTAATAATTAATAAAAAAAATAAACAGTTTAGATTTTGACAATGCACCACCTGATTATGTGCTTCATTTGAGGACCTTCGACGTACTTGTTTGGGCCCCTACAATCCTTGCTACTACGGATCTCGTACAGTCATTATGTTTTTGTAAATTTTATTTTCATTATCATGTTTATATAACGATTTTGTTGTATCTTAATAGAAATTATGGGATTCCCTCGTAGTTATATTATGTGTTAGATCTAATTGCCCCCGTAACACATTAATAATACAAATAATTAGATAAAAATTCATAAATGTGTGAGAACACATTCTCTTAGGTTTTTTCATCAAATATGATTTTACGTGCATTTTATTTTTAAAGTGCATCCTAAACTATAGACAAATCAAATCTGCTATTAATTAGTTGTGTACTTAATATATATCGAATCATAGGACAAACATTGAGAAATGTAATATAAAAATGTTTGTCCTTTTTGTTACAAAGGAAATACAATACTGCTTAAATTGTGAACTTTTTATCAGTGCTTCATCCACTCAATCAACTTTCCAACACATTCTCTTAACTTCTTTTGCTGAATCTTAAGATCCTTCTACATTATTATCTTGAAAACCAAAATATATATGGACATCAAGTCACAAACTGATCTGAACATCACCTGAGTCCCGACGTACTGTTATAAGAAGAAAATATATAATATGGGACAACCTGACATAGAAATATGTTAGGTTCTTCCAAAGTCTCTTTCTTTTAGTCTCATAATGGAGTAAATATATATATATTCCCAAAATTATCTCCTATCAAATATTGTCTGCTGTTCAGCACAGAGTCATATTGCTGTCTAATGGCAAGCAAGACCTGAAGTGATAAGGTATTGTCTTTTCCTTTCTTTTGTTATTAAAACCTCCATTTCAATAGTAATTTGTGGGCATATTTAATTTGATCATGGCGGAGCTGAGTTTTATTTTTATCAATTTTTAACTTATTTAAATTTAAAATCTATCAATTTTTTATATAAAATAAAATTTGAAACCTCACATAATCAAATCTATTTATGGGCGAAGCCAAAATAAAAATACTTTTTTTATAAAAAATTAAATTTTTAAGAGCTTAAACTCTTTAATTTACATTATGTATCTCAAGATTTATATAATTTTTTAATTTTTAGTTCAACGAATGAGATCTTCAAACTATATATTTGGAGATGTTTCTCATGATGGAGATCAAACTCTCATCACTTCAAAAACGTTTTTTTACACACAGACATAGACACATAAACAAAGATGGATTGATTTATGTCCTAGATGTGGAGAAATGAATCTTTGACCACAACTTTTGAATTTGTTTGTGTGTGTATTTTGGTTCAATAATAGAATCCCTTTTGGGTCAAGAAAATAAGCTTTTTCGGAACATGATGAGCTAGTACAACAGCTTAATGGGGTACCCAGCACCAACGGCAAATTATGTCATCTTTAAGAATTTAAACTTATAAGCTTGTAGAAAAGTAGGATTAATAGTGGGAGGGAATGTGGAAGATAAAAGGGACTTTAGTGTGTTTGGAGCCATGGAAGACAACAAATTACTAATGCATGAATAATTGAGAGACATATATAGAAAATATGCTACACTAATGGACAGCATGTATAATTTGCTTCAATTGAATATAAATTAGTTATATACTTATATGTGGAAAGACTGAGCAAAAGGCCGTTAGCTAATGGTTGGCTCCTTCATGTTTTACTTTTGATCTTATTATCATCATCTTTCTCGTTATTGCTATTACTCTTTTGGACTCAGTACTATTAGTATTATTATTATTAAGAAAATTCTTAAATTTTGAAGAAGATGCTACATGATTTTTACAAAAATAATATCTTATAAAAATCAATCAATTAGCTTGGACAATACCTTATAGTTATCTCTATATCTATATAAGAGAATTGATCAATTGCACTATATATAATGCTTATATTTTTTGACTAATTAGCCCAATTCAGAATTGGAAAGAGCTTAGTAAATAATACAATACTATGTAATTACTAGAAGATTAATGTAGGGGTGCTGTATTATTATCACTTTATGTTTCAATTGAGCAAAAAGGAAAATATTTATATTACAAAAAAGTTCAATTGGTTAAGTGTATTTTCAGGCTGGTTTATAAAAGAGTAAATTACTAATTTGGTTCTTCAAATTTAAGGTGTCTTAATTTAATCCCTTAAAAATTAATTTTATTTCAATTTAATCATAATTAACTATCATCTAAAAATTTAAACAGAATAAATTACTTTTTTCTTTTATGAGAAATACATTAATTATATGATATTTTTCTCTAGTACAGAAATATAGACCAACCTCTCTTGAAAATTAAAAAAATACTACAACTTAATAAAATTTTAAATTTAACATGAGTTAAGTCATTTATATGTTTAAAATATCATTTGCGAAAAAATAAAAAGTTTATAAAACTCAAATAATTCATTTATGTATTTTCTGTTAATATATTAATGTAAAAGAAGAAACAAAAACACATTAAATAATTTTCAAAAATTTTTTTATAATCAATAATAGAAAAAATTAAAGGTTTAACTTTAAACACATTGAATAATTCTCAAAATATTTTTATAATCAATAATAGAACAGTTTAAATGTTCTCAAAGGCTATTTTAAATATAAATTATTTAATTAAATTTAAATTTAAAATTAAGTCAAGTTGTAATATTTTTTTAATTTTTAAAAGAGATATGTATATATTTTCATAATAAAAAATTATATAATTAAAATATTTTTAAAAAATAATAATAATTTACTCATTTTAATATCATGACTTCTTCATTATTTTTTGTCCATTAATTGGTATGAAAACCATATATATACATGCATTTTATATATATATATATATATCTTCATACTAATCAAAGGACAAAGAATAAGCCAGAAGAGCAGCTTTGTTTTGTTGCTTTAGGGAGTGTCGCCTTGGGTTCCAACACATCACACAGATTGTGGTCATATCACTTTCACTTGCCCACTTGACTTCAGTGGCATATATATATAATATAATATCATCTCATATTCTCACATCATATTTTTCTTAGTGTTCCACAATTCAATAATCTCATTCCATATAAAGATATGTTATCCTATATCACTATATGAACTCATACATATTCATCCCACCAATTCTCAATATTCCCAATATAGGGGACAAAGATGACCTAGCACCCTATCTATGTTTGCATGCTTTATAGATGTTAATTTTTTGGGTGAGAAATTTTTAAGTATATTATCTCTCTACTTGAATTATGTGGAATATATATTAATATAAAAAATTTAAAAACTAAAATTGTTTTGGATACAATGTATTTATTTTAAATAGGTATACTATATTAATATATAAAAATAAGACTACATTCACTTTTTAATCTCTAGCTAGATTTATAAATTAACTTATAGATTTAGTCCCTAGATTTTTATTAGTGAATGAGTTTTCAAATATTTAAAACCCCGTTGTACATTAGTCTTTTTGTCAATTTTAACACTAAAATGTGAAAAATAAATTAACATGCAACGAGTTTTAAATATTAGTGACTAACTTGTGCATTAATGAAAATTTAAGAATTAAAGTTAAATTCGCTTGTAAAAATTAAGGAAAGAATGAATTTATTCTAAAAAATATGTATGTGAATATATGTTACAAATAGAATGTTGATGAATTTTAGCTTGAAATATTTGCATAAATATGTTAAAAATTTTCTCTCAAAATGACGTGTAGTACACTTTCTCTTGCAATTTGAAGTTCCCATAATGATCCTTGTCGTCTGGGTGATTGGATTGATGTTTTGCCCATTTGTAGGGCAATATTAGAGTTCCTCTTTTTAATAGGGATATCCTCTTTTGGGATGATGATTAGGTGTCCATTTATTTTGGTGCTCCACTTCCCCAAAACTTTCTCTTGGGACTTTTCTTTCTCAACTAAACACCTAATTAACTATTTACTAGCTAGTTGTATTTATTCTTACTTTGTGGTTGTAACATTATTTAAAAGAAAAACAAAAAGAAAATATTAAGGTTAACTAGGTATTTTTTTGTATTAATTAATTATTTATTTAAAGTTTTAACCACAAAATCTCAAATAATTGATTTGGACTTTTGTACCCAAAAAAAGTCATTAGTTTTAATTCTCTATATCTAGACCCATTTTGTGAAATACAAAGGATTAGGTAGGAATCAAATTAATTTCTTGGGTCATGTTATTAAGTTTGACTAACATTAGTGGGGAATTAAATATTTTATAGTAAAATTAATTAGTTAAAAAAGTTTAGAGATGGTTATGAAATCTTTATTAATCTGGGTTATAATATAATCTCTCTTATTCTTAAGAAAATTTCATTTTATGCAATTTGCTTAATCCCAAACTGATTTTCAAATTGAGAATTCTAAATCTTACAATAATTAAAGACATTCACTTTTTTCCTCTTTTTTTGTGAAATATTTGAGATTTTCTTTATTTATGAAACCTTATTTCGTTCAAAGAAAAACAAAAGGAACAAGGTAAGGTTTACTAGCATTTTCTTTTCTTACTTAAAGTTTCAACCACAAAATCTCAAATAATTGATTTGGACTTGTGTACCCAAAAATTTCATTTTGTAAATTAACAGAGGAGTCAAATTAATTTCTTCGATCATTTTATTATTTTAAATATTAGTTTCAAATTAAACCTTTTATGGTCTAAATAATTGGCTAAGATTTTCAGAGATGGTTATGAAGTCTTTATATTAAGTTTATTTATAATATAATCTCTCTTTTATTCCTAATAAAATTTCACTTTTGGAATTTGATTGATTTATACTTTTACAGAACACAATAACATAATAAAAAAGAAAATTATCAATAACACCATAAATATAAACCCTAATTAGTTAAATAAATTCAAAAATGATTTTCACATTGTGAATTCTAAATCTTACAATAATTAAAGACATCAACTTTTTCCCCTTTTTTGTGAATTTGAGATTTTCTTTATTTAACAAACATTAATTTCAATATTTTCCCTTTTCCTTTTAATTTTCTTGTAATTAAGTAATTTGGAGTGTTTGGGGGACTTGAAGATAAAATACCACTTTCCCACCATCAACACTGGGGTGACTCAGATACCTCACCAGTCACTATTACAGTGCCACGTGTAACCCCCTCTCTCGCTCTTTTGCATCATTGTGATACTTCAAAGTACATAGCATATATATATTTCAGCAAATGGATAATTATAAATTTCTAATTATTTATTTATATTTTAGTATATATTTTTCATAGATATCTTCTTATGATGGGTTGATTAGGCTGAGATATTTTCAAAGATATTTTCAAAGAAAGAGCTCTTTTGTGATGAGAATGTGAAAAAACAAATTATACAAAGCATGCATTGGAAAGAACAATCATTAACATGTTTTGTTTCTAAAAGATATTAGTTAATAATGAATTTTTTTTGTTCGATAATTTAGAACATTTAATTATAATTTTATTATCCAAAAAATAAGAGTAAGTACTTTTAATATCACCAATTGTTACTTCTTTCATATGGTGTTAATTAATCCATGTTTAGAGAGGAGATTGAACCATTTTCAATATCATTATCATTTTAATCTCGATTAGGGATTGTTAATTACAATTAAATAATGCTACCACTATAATCTTTCCCTAATGATTATATATTAGAGTCCATTGATATATATATATATATATGAATTTAAGTACTTAGTTTAGGTTAATCTCCACTAATAGTTCAATAGATTTGTAAGAATATTGCTTATAGAAAATAGTGGGGTTAGTTTCAAATAATGGGAGCAAAAGGGTACAATTTAATATTTATCTATTAAAATCTAAAAGAGAATAACAAAGTAAACGTTCAGATTCCACTTGAAATATTATGAGGCAATTATTATTCTATCAATTATACAAAAGAAGAAGATAAAATAATTCTCCAATTGAAGTTAGTTCGTTCTTTTATAAATGCTATCCTATGATAGTGTAGGTTTTGCTCATCTCTTTTAATCACCAACTTATTATTTATACATTTTGTTTCTTAGTATCTGGCCAAGCATAAAAACTTCATCCATCAATCTTTCCAGATTCCTAAAGCTAACCCCACTAGAGAAAGAGAAAGATTCCTAAAGCTTACTCGAAAATTTCTTAAATAAATTTAGTCGAAGTGAGTCATACGTCTGATACGTTTATATAGTAATTTATAATTAAGTTGATCTACCTATTTTAAATAAATTAATTCTACTTGAAAATTTCTCAAACTTACCTACTAAAGAGAAAGAGATAGAGAGATGCCTTTGGAATGTGGAAATAACATGACGTAGACAATTGATGTCCAGGTTGGTATAAATTACAGGAGGCATCCCAAGCTTTTCCCTAGGAAGAAATTAACACAGCCTTCTTCTTCAAGTGTGTGTTCTTCCTCTTTATCTTTTGGTTCACTCTTTCTCTCATATTTGATACCCTCCTTTTTCTCAGCAAAACCCTAGATCATCTCCTTCTCCAAAGCCAGCAGAATCAGAACCATAAGAAAATGGCCAGTGAAAAGCTTAGATGTTGTGGGAACTTCCTAGAGAGCTCAAAACACTACTTTGCCATGATGTCTTTACAGCTTGGCTATGCAGGGATGAATATTATCACTAAGGCTTCCCTTAACCAAGGCATGAGCCACTATGTCCTTGTGGTTTATCGCCATGCCTTTGCCACTGCTGTTATTGCTCCATTTGCCTTCATCTTTGAAAGGTTCATATATATATATATATATATATATATATAACAATTATTAATATACACCTAGAAAAATTCTTGAGTACAATCGGTTATAAAATATATATATATATATATATATATATATATATATATATCAATTAAATCATAAATAAATATGTAAATATGTCAAATTTGATATCTATTAAAAAATATACTTGATATGCTTACATATTTATTTATATTTTGTAGACCAATTGATCTAATTAGGAATTATTCCTTAGGCATAGTTTAATTGACACAAATTAAGCTCTATACAAATTAATGTAGATTCATGGCTATTATTGTGGTTCAATTTTCCAGGAAAGCTCAACCAAGGATAACGTTCCCAATTTTCATGCAAATATTCTTCCTAGCTCTCCTTGGGTCAGTCTCTTAATTTAATGCATTAATAATATTTAATTACCCAATTTTGTACACTAAAATGAATATTAATTACTGGGTTTTTTCTAACAGGCCTGTGATTGATCAAAATTTCTACTATGCTGGGTTGAAGTTGACATCCCCAACCTTCTCATGTGCAATGAGCAACATGCTTCCTGCCATGACTTTTGTGATGGCAGTTATATGCAGGTAAACATATATAAAGCACAATTTCATTCAGATGTCTACAAAGTAATACTGTATTTCATAATTGTGTTTCAATTTATTTTTTCTTTGACATCTCAAATAATTCCATAACAGTGTTTTATATAATAGTCCCAATTGAAGAAGAAACTAAAATATCATATGGCATTGTTATAGAATACAATGTTTCTGAAGGCATCAGAAAATAATTTACTATTTTGTCTTTTATGGGTTTTTTTTTTTCATTTTCTTCCAAAACTTACTAATTTTTTAAAATTATGGTTGGAATATATGATGAAAAGGATGGAGAAGATCAACATGAAAAAGGTGAGATGCCAAGCAAAGGTAGTGGGAACCTTAGTGACAGTGGCTGGGGCCATGTTGATGACATTGTACAAAGGCCCTATTGTGGAGATGGTGTGGACCAAACATGTCCATCCTCACAAAACCTATGCACCAAGTACCTCATCACCAGCTCCATCCTCATCAGACAAAGACTGGTTCATTGGCTCCATCTTCCTCATCATTGCCACTTTTGCCTGGGCCTCCCTCTTTGTTTTACAAGTAAGACTTCAAAAGAAAAAAACAAGTGTTATCTTTTTGTTCTCTCTCTTTAGAGTTATTTGGTACATTGGTATATATTACAATATTTTGGATAGTATGTCATAACATAGCATCTTATTATCTTGAATAACACTAGATATTTTAGATGACAGTGTACTATAGATAAGTATTTTACACGACAATATACCAGGCATATTAAATGTCGCCTGTCATCTAAAATATTAAGATTAAGATATCGATGTACCAAACATTTTCTTTTAAGTTTGTGTAAGAAATAGCCTCAAATAATTAACATTTATGTGTTATATATATTATTGTGCAGACCAAAGCTCTTGAGACTTACAAGCAACATCAGCTAAGCCTTACTTCACTTGTGTGCTTCATAGGCACTCTTCAGGCTATTGCTGCTACTTTTGTTATAGAACACAACCCTTCTGTGTGGAGAATTGGCTGGGATATGAACTTACTTGCTGCTGCTTATGCTGTAAGATCTTATTTCTGTACTTAGATATTAATAAAAATCATTTATGAATAATTCACTCAACTAAAAGTTTAAGCTTTAGGATAAAATAATTTTGTATATAGTATTAGAGTTTTTGTCACCAAGGGATTCAAATCCGGTTATGTTGGAAGCGCAATATAATAAGTCATGTTAGCATTGTAACCATCTATTTATTTTTGGATGATCACGATAAATAAAAATAATAAAATATAAGTACTTTGTTAAATAAATCGTAGTCGTTTAAAAATAAATGAATGACCATAATTTAAAAAATATAAGTCATTTTGCAAAAAGATCAATCCATTTCCAAGTGATAGTTGGATTCTTATTGTTCCATTCTCCTAGTTAAATTAAATTATACATGGGCCTAATTTTCTTGGATTCTTTTTGTTATTAATATATAGCAAGACATAAAATTAATATTATTTGATTATTTTTATAGGGGATTGTGACATCAAGCATATCTTACTATGTTCAAGGGTTGGTGATTAAGAAGAAAGGACCTGTCTTTGCAACTGCCTTTAGCCCTTTAATGATGATTTTTGTAGCCATCATGGGCTCTTTCATCCTTACAGAGCGGATTTATCTTGGAGGGTAAATTTTTTTTTAACTTTGTTAATTAATTATTCTTGCCTAAACACAAAAAAAAAAAATTTCTTAAGTGAAGAGTAATATATAATTTCTTGTTGAGTAGTATATCAACTCCTAATTATTATATTTATTTATGTTTATGTGCAAATTTCACTTAATTTATAGTGTAAAAATTAAACATATCTTCAAAAAAAATCTCTCAAATGTCAGTAAAAAAATTTATATTATTGATATGTCAATAAAATAAGACTAAATTTACTTTTTAGTTCTTAAATTTACATACCAACTTAACTTTTGTCTCTATATTTTTACTATCATACTAGTTAATTAGTATTCTAATATTTAAAACTTGTTGCACCTTTTTTTTTTTGTGGTGTTAAAATGTGAAAAGGGAAGAAGGATTAACATGCAACGGGTTTTAAATATTCAGGAACTAACTCGAGTTCTAAAAAAAAAAACACAAAAGCTAAATTGATTTATAAATTCAGGGATAAAAATTAAATTGTCATAAAATAATTAATAACATTGGTTTGTTTCATAACTTCTATAATTTGGGTTTTTATTAAGTTTGTACTTAGCTGATTCTAAGAACAATATTGTCCACTTGTGGGTGCAGTGTGATTGGTTCCATCTTGATAGTGATAGGCTTATACTCTGTTCTATGGGGAAAGCACAAAGAAAGAGTGGAAAACAAGGTGGCAGAAGAGATTCCATTGCCATTAAAGGGTGCTCATGGTGATAGAAATTATAATGCAGCAGAATCTACTGAAGCAAAATCATCAGAGAAATTAACAGAAGCCAACAAGCTCTCTTCAGTTGTTATTACTTTGCCTATCACTGAACCTCCCATGAAAGCCAACCAAGAAGCATAAAGAGCTTAAGAAATTTGGATTATCGTCAATAGGGTTGGGTTTTTTTGTTTTTGATCTTTTCTTTCCCCCCCACCCCATTTTGTCCTCGTCCTTCTCTACCAGTTTTTCTTTTCTCTTTTCAAGAGTTGGTATAAAAGGGGTGTTGTTTGTTGATCTAAGCTATGTATAATTTTGTAAGAACTTTCAACTAATCAATTTTAAGAGCAAATAGAATGATAAACGAGTTCATCTCTAGATCTTTTTTTTTTTCAGTAAACTCTGTTAAGGTGTTTCCAAATGCACCATATCTATATCTATATTTATATTTATACTAATATATATGGTTTTGGGAGCTTCATCATCCATACCAAATTAGCCATAAGTATTCTTATATTGTCCCTCTAATTTTTTCAAGAATAATATTATTTGTACACTATTTTTTTTACACAACTTTTAAACTTTCATTATTAACCATTAATATATTATAAAATAATAATAATGATAGATAATAGATAATATTAAAATAATATATGTCAGAGTAAGTGTAAGAATGATATAAAAAAATAGTATACAAATAACGGATTTGGATCAAGTCTTTTCCTTAGATCATTTTTTTAGAATTGTGATCATTCAAATACTTGAACGACCACGATCCTGCCACATCAAAAGTGAAATTTAAAGAAAAAAACTTTTTTGGTCCCGCCTCATCTTCTTCTCCTGTTTCTTCGTTTTCACCCTCCCTTGTCCAATACAATTATCTTGGGGGACG
>JASKGM010095572.1:0-12870 GCA_034509205.1 Ceratonia siliqua
AATGTAGTGTAAGGGCACTTTAGGGATATATTGTATTACGAAGGGTATTGTTGTCATTATGTTAATTATGTGTAACCGTATTCTGTATATATACATTTTGTCTAGCCGGCTCATTTGAGTTCTTACGGCTTTTCTTCCCCCCTCTTTGCCTCTCCCGTTTGCTTCTCTGTTTCCTTCTCATTTTACAGAAAATTTTAATAAACAAAAACCTCTTTTTCCTTTTCTAAGGTCTAAGAAACTTTCCAAACTATACAATACCTACTATAGATAAATCAAGAGTTACATGAACTAAAAGTCCCTTCCAGTTGAACTCCTAGAGCTAAAATTAGTTAAAGGTCAAGTACAATACCTATCAATAAATTGCACTCGTACAATAAGACGATCAAGTTACATGGCCCAAGCCTTGGGATTGCTTTTAGGAAGAGTTACAATTTAGGAGTTACTAACAATAGTATTTCTGTTTTAGGAACAGTTAACCAGACAAGTAGTTAATAATGTTTGAAGTGAAAAGAAGTGTCGGACATATTCAAGTCTCCCCTCCCATGATTATTTTGAAGGGAACAATGATAGGTAGCCTGTTTTGGCCATCATACATTTACCCCTATAGAGGAATCTAGTCTAAAATAATGAGGAGCATTACTTATTAATTATGATCTCTGAACTGCACTAACTGTGCAAATGCAATCATCATGTAGTTTTTCCACACTATAGCTAGGGTGATACTTCATAAGTTATACCATAAACTTCCAGTTTCATAAAATATATTTATTCTAGAATAAACAAGAATGCAATATGGAGAATGTTTTAAGTTAAATAGCTCATATTATAAAATCATATCATATTTGTTAGAATCCACCTCGCATTGAACTCACCCCAAAAGCTAATTCATTGGTGGGAAGATGTCCAAGGGATTACATACCTTACTTAATCAATCTAACCAAGCGATATGAAACTTCTAACACTCCCCCCTATGACGGACGAGTGCACCCACGATGCAAAACATCTTTAATGCTTGGCGTAGACCACCAAACCTCAGCTCCTCCTTGAAAAACTGGCTTGTCAAAGGAAGGGATACCACGTCCTTATATACAATACTTAAACAATCTACTCAAGTGATGTGAGACTACACTTAACTAACTCCTTGAAAAACTGGCTAGTCAAAGGGAGGGATGCCTTATCCTTATATACAACACTTATACAACCTACCTAGCAATGTGAAACTTCTAACAATATTACAAGTTGCAACAAGAGATTTTCACCTCCGGGTTTATCCTTCCTACAAACAGTAATTCGAGCACCCATAAATAGTTTTTTTTTTTTTTGGGGGTTAAATCACTCATAAATAGTTTGAATGAGGATTAAACGACCAGTGTTTGAAATGAACAAGAACAAAACTGTGTTTGGTAAAGAACATGGGACAAGAAAACCTGGGTACCTGAAGAAATTCCAGCTGCTGCTCCAGCTGCAACAAGGGCTATCCTTCTTTCTCTGTTATTTTCCATCATTAATGAGAATCCATTGGCACATGACTTTCCAATATCTACACTAGGGCCTTCAGGACCCAAAGAACAACCAGTACCTAAAGTAACTGCAGCCTGAATAGCCTTTACTGTTGGAAAAACGCCTGCAAGCAAATCAAAACCTTGTCTTTGAGAAGAACTGGACTGCTTAATTTGGTCCAGAATTTCCAGTAAACCGTGCATCATGCCAACAATGACTCCTCCAGTGACAGGTATTAAAAGAATTCGATGCCAAGTATCTGCCAATCTCTGCAATCGAAGCCAGGCGGCACCCTCAGTTGGAGTACCAGCCCAAGCCCATTCATGTATTAGATGCACTCCCTTATTAAAAGCGGCGACGCAGAGACCTGTAGCAAGACCAAGAAGACAGCCAATGAGAAGCAATGCCCACTCAGGAGGGGCACTGTCGCCAAGAACATCATTAGAATCGACATGAGGATCCAATACATGATGTGAGGGAGTCCCAACTCTTCTCTCCCTATTTTCCCATTCATCTCGCTTGAAACTGAGGCGGCGTCCAGAGAACCCTCCATCTAATTGCTTCAGAAAACCCTTGAAGCTCCTTCCTCTTCCTCTTCCTCCTCCTCCTCCTCCTCCTCCTCCTACTCTTCCTCCTCCTTGGTCTTGAGCTTCCACGTCATCCCTTGTGTCATCTGCAACGTTACCATTGAATGGCGACCCCGCCAGCAGACGATTCTGATCGCTGTACTCTCCTCCCAACATCGGAAATATTCAAATTTCCCAGACCCAGCTATGAAAAATCTCTCTTTTCTTTCCGATAAAAACTGGGAGCTCTCAGCACAGGTCCACAACAATGATGCCCTTGGCGCATGTTTCCATGATTCCAATAGATCGTATATGATTTTTCCCTTCTTCACCATGGAAATCACGAAACATGTTTTATGCACGTCCTCATGGATCCTCAATCACTTTCCTCCCATCAAATCAAAGAACCACTCCGTTTGCTCCCCAAGCCTTCCAAAGGATTTGTCTTGTTCGCTACTCCTTACGCGTTTTTTTTAAAAAAAATTATAAAACTACTCCAATCAACGGGATCGTTCTATAGTGCAATAAGTGCCATGGATGCCGTGACAAGTGGCACAACCAGCGTGAGCTCAACTGAAATTATACGCAAACTCCTATGATTTTTGGAGGATTCTATAGTACCCCCAAAGAGTTTTGGGGTATCAGTGCCCTATTTGCATATGATATTGACTGCCTTTAGATTGAGTGTAGATTGACACTCACCTGAATGATATCGATGACCTCCCTATTCCGCTAACTAGATCGTTGCTTTTTCTTCTCTCAAATTTATTGCTCTTGAAATATGTTTTTTTATTGCTAGCCTTCATTAACTTCTGCCTTCACTTGTATTTTGACAAATTGGATGCGTTGCTCAGGTTGAGTTTTGTCATATTCGCTTTTGAAATGATATGGTATTGTTTGATGTGTTGCATAAGATGGTAAGATAATATAAGTTAATATAATATAATTTTATATAATATTTAGTGTATATACAAGATTGTATAAATTTATATAATTATGATTTTTTATAGTGTTAATTATGTAACACTATACATCCAAGAGGGACAAGATAAGTCATAATTAAAATTGTATAAAATCTTGGATTAAATTTTTTATTTTGATTTTTCAAATATATCATTATTTGTTAGTTAATTTTACCACCACCAATAATTTTGCGGTCACCACCAATACCACTCTTACAACCACAATAATTGCTATCACCACCATCGTTATTGTCATTATTGCTATGCTATAACATAGTTATAATATTATTTTTATGTTAGGATATTATTTTTTTAATCAACAAACACACAAAGCAATATTATGTTATATAATTTTATATATTATACATATGGTGGCGTTTCGTAATAAAAAAGTTTGATGTCTGGGAAAGTTGAGGTTCATGGGAATCCTATTCCTAGGAATGTGATTCCAGGAAAGTTTATAAAATATGTTTGGTATGCACTTTATTTTCCTGGAACTATTATGATGCATTCCTGGAAAAATTTAATTCATATGTTTGGTTGAAGTAGCAAATTCTCAGGAATATAATCAAGTTTTAGAAATGCCCTTTTGTTGAATTAAATAGTAATTAAATAAAATAACATATGTACTTTGATAACACAAATAGTATAAATACTTTTATAATTAAAAAAATTTATCCAATAATAATTTTTTTATTTTCACATTAAATGTTTTTATCATTATTAAACATGTTAATAATACAATACAATAAAAAGAAGTCTAACAATGTTAAATCAAACCCATTAGTACCTAGTGACTTCAATTTAGTAGAACTCCACTAAATCAAAATTATACAAGTTCATAACCATATCAAAATTACTTTCATTTGTCATAACCAAATCAAAATGACACAAGTTCTTAACCAAATTAAAATTACTATAAGTTCTATGATGAGAAAATGTGTTGTACAAAATCATATTTCATATCAGGTTCTATAGTAAATAAACAATCCACTAAACTTTGCTTCTTCATAATGATAACTCCTGCCCTCAATCTATCTGTAACCATTAACCCCTCAATCTTAGTCAATTCAACAAATACTTGCATCTTCCTATTTGTTGTATTTGACTCATTCTTGAAACAGAAAACAAGTTCACCAAGTTTGTCCTCACAAACCTTTCTAATCCCCTCAATAGTATCTGCAATTTGATCTGTGGCGGCAACATCAGTCCCTCCATTCCTCTTCATCTTTTCCATTGCAGTAAATGCTAAATTTTGAACATCTCCAGCAGTAGTAATGTGAGGGAAAAAGTTGCATGGAGAAGGATAATCTTGAGTTTCAGCCACAGAATCCAATGGAGTGTCATCCAAATTAGCTTCATCAGCATCTACATCCAGATTCTAAGTTTCTTCTTCCAACTCTTTTTCTATTGCCTTAGCTTGATCAGCAAATCATTCTGCACCTGACTCATTAGCTTAAAACTCCCAAATAATTGATCAATCTATACATACAGAAAGATACAAAAAACATTTCTTCTCTTCCCAAATAAATTTCTTCTCAACACAATCTTATTGTGTTTTAGTTTAAGGGCTCATCACAGTTTGGGAATTATTGATGCTACACATATTTCTGATTTTAAAATAAACCCCATACGTGCAAACAAAGAGGGAGAAGGAATTAAATTTTTTCCCTGTTACATGAGAAACAGAGAGGGAGAAGACCATGGAATTTGTTGATATTTCCTGTTACATGAGAAATGGAGAAACAGAGAAGGAGAAGGAATTAAATTTTCTTTTATGCAATCAAGGAAGTCACTTTCATTTGGTGATAGGTTCAAGGGAGGAGACCATGGAAGTATTCCTCAAAATAAGAATTTTCATCAGAACCAAAACACCCAAAATACGCAATATTTAAACACCCAGAACAACCAAAATAGTTTACCAAATCAAAACCCACAACAATCACGGCCAAAACACTCAATATTTAAACACCCAAAACCAATAGGTAGTAATAACCCACAACAATATGTGAATGGAGGACGATTCAAGGACGCGCTTGCTCAGAACAACTTAAAGCCAAGACTATCAAAATCAAAACCAAAGAAGAGAGTTAAACCATATCTGAAAAGTAACCCACATCTGAAAAAATCTAATAAACAGACCAACAAATAGACAAAATCCAAATCTTAAAAATACCTGGATGAAGACGAAAGTGAAGGAGAGGGTGACAAAGATGGAGACGTACAACGACGACGACTGAGAGTGAAGAAGCACGGCGATCGCGAGAGAGGAAATGGAAATCTACATAGAGGGATGAAGAAATTTTGGGGGTATGGAAGGGGATGAGGGAATAAATGGGGATATTTTTTAGTAATTTTAGATCTTTTATTTTCCCATCTGAAATGGAGGGAAAATTTTCTCTCCTTCACATTTTAGTTTTCCTGGGTAAAAAGTATTGCTGGGCATCTTTGTTTATATCTGCTACCAAACAGGGGAATGTTTTATTCTCAAATTACTTTCCCAGTAATCTTAAAATATACCCTCTGCCAAAAACCACCAAAGTAATCTTAAAATATACCCTCCGCCAAAAACCACCTAAGGTGGTGTTTGGTACTAATAATGTTTTTTTCTATGAAAGTTGACATTCCTGATAATCCCTTTCTTATGAATGAGATTTCAAAAAAGTTGACAAAATATGTTTGGTTAGCACTCAACTTTCTTGGGAAGAATATGTTCATTCATGAAAAAATATTATTCCTTTGTTTGGTTCAGACCAATGTTCAGAAAATCGGGCCGGTCGTTGAACCGGTGAAGGCAGTGGGTCACAAGTTACTGGTTCAACCGGGGTCGAACTAGTGTGAATTAAAAAATATATTTTAATTATATATTATATATATTGTAGAATATATTATATATAGAATAAATTAAAATAAATAATAAAAATAATCAACTAAGAAATATTAATATATTTGAAATACATTAAATAATTTCATCATAATTAAAATAAATCTATAATTGTCCACTTTGGTGTTCTACAATTTGCATAGTTCAAAAACAAATTTCATTTTTATGTATATTTGAGTTAGGTTCTCAATATTGAACATTGATATTGATTTTTTTTTTTAATTGTTTTTGTTGTTCCTAGTATGTTTGATCATGATTTTGACACCTCTTTTCTTTTTATTCTTCTTCTTCATCTTATTCGGATCTCTGCAACACAAATTACTAGGAAAAAATTCAAAAACTGGTTGAACCGGTGACCCGCCCGGTCCACCGAGTTTTTACCTGTTCAACACTGGGTCACCGATTTTCCACTGATTTTTTGCTCCCCCAATTTAGGGGGGGTCATCCGGACTGGTCCTATGGCCGGTTTCCGGTTCAACCGATCGGATCGGTCGGTCTTGTTCGATTTTCAGAACACTGGTTCAGACAACATATTCTTAAGAATATAATTTATTTTTCAAAAATACCCTTTGATTTAATTAAAAGAAAATATAGTAACATATGTATCAAGATAATTGTAGCATTACAAATAATCTTATTATTATAAATTTTTTTAATAATAATTTTTTTATTTTCATATTAAAATTTTAATAAAAATTATTTTGTTATTTTTAAAAAAATGACGAGTTATGAAAGAAAGAACCCACAAAAGTAATGGATGAAGGAATGGGGAGTGATAATGAGGAAGAGGGATAAAAATGGGGATAATGGGATAATTTCTCATATGAAAATTTTGTCATTCCCATGGGAAGGTTTTTTTCCCACCATCATAGGTGGGAATATAATTTTTTCCCTTCTTCGCATTTTTTTATTCTTAGGAAAAATTTATGCCTGAGCATATTTTTTTATCCCTCTTACCAAACGTGGGAAAGAAACTTTCCCATTTGACTTACCCAGAAATATGAAAATATAATTGGTACCAAATGCCACCATAGATTCATCTACCCTACCGATAGGAAATGGCCAGAAAACGACAACAAACTACCCCCCGTTAGATTCCCTAGGAACCACCCCTGTCCATTAGATCCCAATTAAGTGATATTAAGTAAATGACTGGCAACTGGCTCAGTAGGTGGAGAAGAATTTTTTTATAAAAAATTTAGTCTTTAATCCTTCAAAAATCAAAATTTGCACAAATGACCCACAATCATCTTAATTAAGTGATATTAAGTAAATGATTGGCAACTGGCTCAGCAGGTGGAGAAGAATTTTTTTATAAAAAATTTAGTCTTTAATCCTTCAAAAATCAAAATTTGCACAAATGACCCACAATCATCTTCGTGCTCTAGCGAATTTGGGAGAGAATGCGCCGAAAGACGTTGAAGAAGAATAAAGAGACTATTTCTAAAAGAAGAACCAAGAGACTATATACTATTGTACCAAATGAAAAACTCAAAAAGGCTTGGTATTTATCGTCAACTTCCCACAGGTTAGGGTTCGCAGCACTATTCTATCATTTTCTTCTTCTGGGTATTGCTCAATCCGTGGAAATTTTGATTATATATAATTTTGTTTGCTTAATTTTTTGCATATCACTTTTTGTTTACTTCAAATTTAGGGAGCTCTTTTTGAATCTTACTTTTGTGAACTTTGTTTTTAGTTTTTTTCTTTTGGGCATTTTGGTGCTACAAAGAATTGAGATTCAAAGTATTGTCCTTGTTTTTAGATGGTGTCGAATGTGTTGTATAAAATTGAGAATATGAGATATTACATTCTTTCTTATTGTTTCCTTATTCTGGTGTTTTGTTGTCGACATAAGCCTTTGCATTTTATTTCTACCTCATGGAGAAAATCTTTGTTGTCTTGATTTTCCTTGTGAAAGATATTTTCCTCAAATATTACTTTGTGAATTCACCATGGCTTAGTACTCTTTTGCTAAACTTCTATGCCTGATCATATTTTTTCAATTGGAAACCAAATGAATCATATACCCTCCTATTGTTTTCACAAGTTGACAACTAGCTATTAAACAAGCCTCAATATATTACTACCTGATGGGTAAATTTTTTATTTTCTTGTTATTTGTGGAAGAAAGATGATTGTTTCCGCATGTATAATTCTTCAAAACAATTAGATGTAGGAATATAGTTGGACTGAACTCATTGGAATTTAAAAAAAGAAGTTTGATTTATCTCGTAGAAAAAAATGGGCTTTTAACAAAAATAAATCATGATCTTGGTTTGCTCTTGATATTATATAATCTTCCAGATCCAATATTTAGTCAAATGAACCCAAATAGCCAATCTCTAGGTGTTGATGTTTAATTTGGCGCTTTATATAAGGTAATTTTTAATCTTCTGTATGCACTGATGGGCACGTGGATGGGAACTCCTTGTTTTAACATTTTATATCATTCATTTTGATGATGAATACTCTATGTTCCCCCTCCCTTTCTTAATATCTCTATGCATTCTTTTCTTGTATTTTGCTTACTACTCTTTGATTTATTGTCAACGTCAATTGATTGTATTCGGCAATGCTATTAATGTTTCCCTTTATATGTTGTGAAGTGTCAATAATTGTCAGTTATAAGGTGGGAGAGGACTGTTGGAATTGTTTTTACCATTAACGAGTTTTATTATTACTTTGCATGGTTTCCCTTATTTGCTTTATGTCTTAATTATGCGAAATGGTTTTTCATTTGGATCAATTTTACAAAATTGAAGCCTTGATTTATGACAGATGACATAATAAAAACTTTACCCCATTTAGATCTTGAATTGCTGTACTTCAAGTCGTGATCATTGAAAAATTGATGTTTAGTGGTATTTGCTTTATTGTGGCAACCATATTCATCTTGCCTTTGTTTCAAAAACTCTTGAATAAGCAAAAGGATAGGATAGTTTGTGATTGTAAAAAGCTTGAAATACCAAGTAAATATGGTTGTTATCTCAAAAGAGAAAAAGCATTACACTAGAAAAAGAAAAGTTATCCTAAACAGAGATATCATAAAAGAATAAAGAATTGGAGATTCAAAAGGTTTGACAAGGACAAATTCAAGAGAAAGTATTGGAATAAACCCCAAAGAAAGAAATTCTATAGGAAACAGAAAGGTAATTACTGTCCTCAAGGTAAAACTAATTGCAAATGTTGGATTTGCAAAGAAGAAGGACATTATGCAGATACATGTCCCATGAGAAATAATAGATATCAAATTAGAGAGTGTAATTTACACTCTGTAGTGATTGGAAAATATTTAGTTAAATTCTATCCATTTTTTGTTATGTCCCTTAGTGAAAAAAGTAACTCCATGTAATAATGGTTCAATCCACATTAGGAACACCTACTAACACTCAATATCAATACCACTTGCTTGGGGAAATGAGGTAATAGGCATAACTTGCTAGACATCAGGAAGAGCTGTAATGCTAATGTTTTTATGGTGCTACTATATATACCATCTATTTAATCACAATCTATAATATATTTTTTTCTTTAATGTAGTTTGTATAGCTTGAAATTCTTAGAATTCCTTCTACTTTTGTAATTGTGTTGTCATACTGATATCAGAAAGAGGTTGGCTGAAAAACTTTGCTGGGAAAGGTTGTCACAACAATAGGAAACTGTGATATTGAAGAAAACTAGTTAAAGGATTTGCTATAATTCAAGGAAAATATTATGTGAATAAACTTATGAAAGAATTACGTCATTTTCTGCTCCTTATTGTTTGTGTATATTTCCATTAGTTAATTCTGCTGTATGTTGTAGTACCATGCCAGGGGAGTTGATTCATGCACTGATAACGTACTGTTATATTCCTGTATTTTAGCTATTTATGTTTTGTTTCTCATATAGTATTTTAGCTATTGCTTCATGTCAGCCCAGGTGGTTTGGGGTACATTACCATCAATATATCAATACTATCATAAGTGTTTTGTTGTTTTTTTGGTCTGTGTGATTGGGTTCCATTAGTGTTAAATGCAGCTTCCGTTTAAACTATACTGTTTGCATTATGGATTTTGTGCCTGTTGGTTTCATAAGATCGTCAGCTCACATTACTTATAATCTTGTGCAACCACAAGTGAGGTTAAGGTTGATGAATTTTATCAAAGTATGATGTAGTTTCATTCAGAGGCACTTATCTGCTGTTTATATGCATCAAATTGGCATGTCTAATTTCACTACCTTGATTTTTCTAATTCACATAAGATTAAACCTACAACCACATATAGTGCTTTGACTATTATTAAAAATAATTACCTCAATGGTCATAAATTCTAATTCTATTTTTTTACAATGACAGTAAATCATTTTAAAATGAATTATCATACCATTTTATTAACATCCCTGACCTCTTAAATTAATTTTATATATTATTTTGGTAACTTTGGAGTACTTTTTATGTCTTTATAGCCACTTTTGTTTTACAGATTCACTATTGCATAATTGTTCAAGTAATAGTAGTAGTTATGAAATATGAATAATATTCTAATTTTGGTTATAAAAGAAAACTATTATTTTCCTTTATAGCTCACTTTCATATGCTTAGTTCTCATCTTGCATGTTGAGTGACTCTGCAAGAAAGCAAAATTACTTGGTCTTTTTTCTTTTATATTTTTTTGGGGTATTTGGCCTTCAGGGGTAACTTATAGACAACGATGAACTATCAATTTAACACCACCTTTTCCTTCTTGGACCATTTAAGACTTACCATGGGCTAATTCATAATAAATGCATCATATATTTGCTGGCACTGCCTTATCTCATTATGTACTTGCTATTATAAGAGGGATGGATCAAATATATTGTAATGCAAACAACCAAAATGAGGTCAATCCTCACGAATCAATGGAAGCATTGGACAAACTAGTGTTGTGGTTTTGGAATTCCTACTTTAGTAAAGGTTTGTATTTCATCTTTTATGCGTCCATTTGCATTTCACATGTATTTACATTGAATTGACATTGTAGTCTATATTTAATATAATGATAAATAGATAACTGTTGCTGGCACTTTGTTCAAAGTGTAATTCTAGTTATACAAATGGCTGCATCTGAGTTAAGTGGTTTTATTTAAACTTCTTTTTTCCTGTCAATCTCAAATATCAAAATCTCACCAATTTATGAAACCAATTTCTCTTCATTTGCACACCTCTCCAAATAGTCTAATAGCGATCATCTCTGTGGGAATTGAGTGCTCATGAAAGAATTAAATTGGTAAGTACATTGAACTAGAAAAGTGAAAGGCATTAAAGAATTAGTGATATAGCTAAGAGATATAGCAAATCACATGGTAGATAAAATAAAATATAAGCACATGCTCCCTAAACAGAGAGAACAAAAAAAATAACCCCTAATAAAGATTCCTTCACAGAGCAGACAACTGATGGTTGTCCATATCAATATACATGGCATGAACTAGATTTTACCCTCTATAGTGAATGGTAAATAATTAGTTAAATTCTACCCAGCTTTTCATCTGTTCCTTACTGTAACAAGTTACTCCATGTATTTTGATGGTTCAATCCACTTAAAGAACAGATACTAACACTCATTACCAATACCACTTTTATAGGGAAATGAGGTCATTGGCAAAATGTTGATGGTTACAATCCACTTGAAGAGGCTTTGGCTTTCGTTTTTGATTACCTTGGGGCGGTGTCTTTTTCTCCTTGGTTTTTTGTTGTGGTGTTCTATTCATGTTAGTACCATGGCTGCCTCCCTTGTTTGGGTTGTGATTGTCCTTGAATGGCATAGAAACATCAACAAATGATGATTATACAAAAAGGTCAGAGAGTTCTTGCTTGTGTGGGATTTAATTATTGTCAAGCCTTGTGACTCAGACTTTTACATACTCTTCCACAATATCCTTTTCTTCCATATTTATGTGCATACTTGCAACTTTCCTATTTTCTGCTCTAATGGCCTTATTTGGGGTAAGTGGTGCAAATTGTGAAATCGTTATGCTACAATTAAGGGTGGAAGTAGGCCATGCGACCTATTAGGGGCCTATAGCCTGGCCTACTATAGCTTGGCTTGGCCTATTTAAAAATTTAGGACAAGCCAAGACCTTTATATCAAAGGCCTGGCCTATAGGCCTACAGGCCTACAGGCTGTCCTATATTTATTTTTATAATATAATATATATATATTATATTTTTTAATTTTATATATTTAAATATTTTTTTACAATTAAAATTATCAAAAATAGGCATTGGCCTACATTTGTCCTTGTAGGCCAAGGCCTGTTTTTGGGCTAGTAGGCCAATGCCTATTTTTGGCCTCTTTCTTGACAAGCTTAAATAGGTCAACAGGCCAGGCCAAGCTTATCAAATTTTCTAAACAGGCCAGGCCTATAGTAAGCCAATAGTGATGCACACAAAGCTACTCAATCAAGCAAGCAAAAGGAGGAATTCACATGTGGGCTTAGAGGGACTCAAGGGCAACATTCACATGATTCATTAAGCTTGCCAAGTGGGCCAATTACAAGACTTAGAGCTAAGAGATTTAAAGACATGTTAAATGGACTCATTCAACAAGTTAGTGAGATGGCAAAAACATGGAGGCCTGACATAAGCCCAACTCAGATTTAAGGGAACCTAGTCACTATGATTAAGGTTCTTGAAAATTTCAATTGGGGGCTACACATTTTTCAACCTTTGAGGATTATGTTAATTAGTTGTTTTATTTTAAAAGGGATATGAATTAGTTGTTTTATTTTAAGAGGAGTCTAAATTAGTTGTTTTATTTTAATAGGGATTTTATTTTAAGAGGAGTTAGCCTTATGACAAAATAGCATTAGTTTATCTTATATTAGGATTAAAACTCAACTCCTATAAATAAGATTGAGCCTTGAACGTTTTTAACAATCATATTGAGAATAATAATATTGAGAGGCTATTGCTTCCTTCTTCATTCTT
>JASKGM010095583.1:0-12869 GCA_034509205.1 Ceratonia siliqua
ACTCTTTGATTCTCATATTGAAATGGGTATGAACATGTGTGCCTCTGAAGAAGAGCATAATGAAGCAGAAAAATTTTGCAAAAATGTTTTAGTTATCAGCAAAAATGATAAGTCTCCACGTGAAAATAGAAAAAAATATATCACTAAAAAAGAAAGAAAAGCTCAATATCAAGATCTCGAGCTAAAAAATTAGCAAAGCTAGTGATTCTTGATTCAATCAAAAATAAAATTAAAGAAATGCCTGCTAAGTCATAAGCCTGAAAAGGTGGCTTAGGCAAAAGTAGGGCTCAGTTTGAAAAATCCCATAATCAAAAGAAATCGGGTAATCAAGCAAAATTTGAGATCAGAGCATTAAGGCCAAAGGTTACAACTGGGGCAACTTTTCTGTTAGATATCACTGTCATCAACAATATACTTCTGTTGAAGGACACAAGTTGTATATCGGTTGCAATATGAGAATCAACGTTTGCAGAAGTTGAAGAACTCAATTGGGGCAAAATTTTGTTTTCCTTTTCTTTGAAATTTCTTTTGCTTGCTTTGATAAAAGAGGTTTGTTCATTTAACATAATTCTAGGGTCTTATGGCCTACTTGATTTTTTATCAAAAGGCTTCAATAAAGGAGGTTTATTCACCTAATAAACTTCCTCCTTAATAATTGAACTGGGGCAATATTGCATTGTCTTTGAGTTTTGATTTTCTGTCATTTGTGCAAGGACTTTACGATCCATTTCTCTTTTCATCACATTTGCTAGTAAAGGTTCATTCATCTAATGGACTTCTTTCCCAATATATTCATCGGATATGATTTGAAAAGATTAATAAAAACTGAATTATCTTTTTAGTGTTTTATTGTTAATTAGTTTCACATTACAGAAATTAGTAACAACTTACTTGATATGCTCTAAATCGATGTGGAGTTGTTTACAAGGTAAAGACTCAGTGCTTACCTTTGAAAAAGAAAAATAAAGAAAAAGGCTGCTAAGTTGAAAACTCGAAAGGGTGGCTTAAGCAAAAATTAGGACATCAAATTAAAGAAGGTCCATAACTGAGGAGTTCGGACAATCAAGCAAAAACTTAAGATTAGAATAATGATGTGAGAAATTGAAACTAGGGCAAATTTTTAAGGAAATATTTCTACCAATGACAAGCTTTTGTCAAAGGACACAAGACAAACATAAATTGCAGTATAAGAATCCAAGACTGCACACGCTATGGAGCTTAAACTAGGGAAATTTTTGTTGTCTCCATATTTTACTGTCTCCATATTTTGCTGTCCTATTTAGAATAGAAACAAGTTACTTGACATGGTCTAGACTGGTATCAAGTTTATTTTGTTAATGACTAAGTTTCAAAGTTGCTTTTTGAAAAGAGTAGGTCATTAGGAAAAGAGAGTCTGAGTGTTTTAATTGGACATGTAGTCTGATGATGAGGATGAAAAATCAATTCCAGAGAGCGAGAATGGTTTAGTTAAGTCTTCCTTGAAAGTGCAAGGTATGTTTTCAAAATACTTGCCTTGTTTAAGAATCATTTGGCAGTACGCAGTTATGTCCCTTGCCTTGTTTAAGAATCATTTGGCAGTAACAGTTACGTCCCTTGCCTTCTTTGAAAGTCATTTGGCAGTACACGGTTACGTCCCTTGCCTTGTTTTAAAGTCATTTGGCAGTATGCAGTTACGTCCCTTGCCTTATTTCAAAATCATTTGGTAGTACGTGGTTACGTCCTATCTTGTAAAAAAAATTTGCAACAAGTGGTTCCATTCCCTTGCATTGTTTACCAAATTTTAGCTTAATGTGGTGTTTACCATTGTTGATTTTTAAAATTTTCTTTCTATCATGTGGCGATTCCTTTGCCAGACTCTTAATTTCTTTCGATTTCATGCGGTGATTCCCTGGCTAATTCATGAAGCGTTCTTCACTGATTTCAAAAATTCTAGTTTAATGCAGTGTTTACCCTTATTGATTTTCAAAATTTCCTTGCTGGCATGCGGTGATTCCCTTGCCAGACTCCCAATTTCTTTTAGTTTCATGCAGTGATTCCCTAGCCGATTCACGAAGCGTTCTTCGCTAATTTTGAAAATTCTAGCTTAATGCAGTGTTTACCCTTGCTGATTTTCAAAATTTTCTTTTTGGCATGCGACGATTCCCAGGCCAGACTCCCAATCTATTTCGATTTCATGCGGTGTTCATCCTTACTGATGTTCAAAATTTCATTTCTGACTTCATGTGGTTTTATCCCTTGCAAAATTTTTTTTTTTTTACTCTTTGCCTACAGAGTTTGCTCCTAGACAAAATATTTGTTTTTATCTTTATTTGTTCTTTATAGGTACATTTGAAAAGTCCATTGTTTTTCATTTTCCCAATCAAGAAAAAAGTAAAGAGGGGTAAGTGTAAACACTTGATTTAGTCCAGATAGTTTTTAAAATACTAAAAAAATTTAAATGAAAAAATTAAATAAGTACAAAAGCAAAAATGCAAAACAAAATAACAAAAAAGGAAAGAAAGAAAAAAATAATAGAAGTCAAAAAGTCAAAAAACAAAATAATAAAAAAGAAATTTTGTGAGCCCCACCACCATCTCTCTCATTTTTCTTTTTTCTCCACTCATGCCATATGTCCCTCTTACCCTCTAATTTTCCTTTCCTCACTCCTCATGCCACCTTCCCCCATTTTGTTCTATTTTTCTTTCTTTTCTTTTCTCCATTAACCTAGCTCACTTTCCTATTTCCTTTTAACTCCAGTAGCCTCACACTCCTTTTCTGCACTTCACGGCCTGATACCCTTCTTCCCCTCTCCACTTTTTCTCCTGCTCCACTTCCTCACATTGCTTTTCACGCTGCACCACCTTCCTTCACGTACACACACCCATTTGCTACCTCACGCCATTTTCTCTTGCAGCTACACGTACCTATGCCAGCCCACACACAGGATATCAAGCTATTTTGGCTATAAAAAGGGGTGTATTAGAGGCTCAAAAGAGGGGAGGAGGGACATCAC
This sequence comes from Ceratonia siliqua, assembly GCA_034509205.1. NCBI lineage: Eukaryota > Viridiplantae > Streptophyta > Magnoliopsida > Fabales > Fabaceae > Ceratonia > Ceratonia siliqua. The sequence continues at coordinate 2,993 of JASKGM010095583.1, forward strand.
GTTTTTGAGAAATCTTGGAGGTGGTGCTGCATTGTTCTTTCTGCCATTGGAGTTCTTGAGTAAGGGGGGTGAGCTTGGGTGTCTATAACATTTCAAGGAAGGTAATTTCCTCCTCCTTTGCTGACTGTTTTCTTTTCTTTCTTTTTTTTATGGTTGTTGTTGGTGGCAGACAATGATCTACCATAAGTCTTGAGTTTCAATCCTAAGGCTTGCAAATGAAGGGGGTGATTTTGATTTATAATTTGACTATGGGTGAAGTCCTTTGAATCCTATTTGATTTTGCTTTATCTAAACATACCTTTGATAGAATAAACATGGCTTACTGTAATTGACTCTTGGATGAGGCATGGGGTTAAATTAGCTTATTGCTATGTTCTCTCTTCACTTGCTTTGGATTCTTTTTCTTTGGGTAAATCATGTTGCTGTTGGAATTAATTTTAGTCATCACTTCAAGGGGGTTTAGAATAAGGCAGATTTATCTTGCTATGTTTTTTTTTACTAGAACATGCCCATTTGCTTTTTTCAATCAGAACATGATTATTTGCTCTTATTTGCTGCATTGTTGTTGTTGTTGTTTTTTTTTATTTGGCCATGCTTTCTTTTTTAAATGGAAATAGGTTTCTCTAAAAAATGTAATCAGCATGCTTTATTTCATTTTTTACTAGTTTTGTGTGATATTTGGTAAGTTTTGTCATTTATTTCGTATAAAACATATTTTTCATTATTTTATTTCTATATTCTTTTCTTTTAGTTATTTTATTTTTAATTGGGTTGTTTAAATTTTTGTGGGTTGTAATATGTTAATTTTTGTTTATTTGCTCCCATTTCCCTTGTGTAAGGCATAAGCTATCCCCTTCCTTTTATTTTTATTTTTATTTTTATTTTACTTTGTTGCTTTCTTTATTTTTGTTGTTGCTTTTACTTATTTTAATTTCTACAAATAATATGAAAGGTGCCCTATGCACTTTATGCATGGTTTAAGAAAATAACAAAAAAATAAAATAAGGATTTTTTTTTTGGTTATTATTAACCAAGTTTCTTTGAAAAATAAATTAAATAAGTTATTTTATGAATACTTTAGATTTCTTTTTATTAGAAAAGTATTTTTAGAAATAATTGGGTTTCAATGGCCCATCAGAGCAAAATTGATTATTGGATTTAATGTCACTTAGAATTGGGGTTTCAAAGGTCCATTAAACCAAAGTTGTTTTTTTTAAGAGCCCATTAAATCAAAACCTTTCAAGTCCATTATTATTTTAGGTTTCAAGGCCCATTACCAATATTTTAATGAAGGTCTCAAGGGCCTACTTAGACAAATAAATTAAAAGTATTCTTAAAATTATAACATTTTGAAAATCCTACTAAAATTAATTCCAATGGTCACTCTAATTCTTAGGACTTTGGGTGAGAACTCAGTGCTTTTACATTGTTCACTTCTTAGACTTTGGGGTGAGGATTCAGTGCTCCCACATTGTTCATTTCTTAGGAATTTGGGTGAGGACCCAGTGCCTCCACATTGTCCAATTCTTAGGTTTTGGGTGAGGACCCAGTGCCTCTACATTATCCTAGTATTTTGACATTGGGTGAGAAGTGTTTCCGCATTGCCATTCCCTTGACTTTGGGTGAGGATTCATTGCCTCTGCTTTGTCTATTGTCTGTCCAAGGGAAGCGATCATATATCCTTCCTAGTCATAATTATCTTGAACTACGTAGATCTTGATCCCTCTCTGGGTACGTAGGCACTTACCCTTTAAGACAGGTTCGATTATTTCATCTTTCATTTTTTCATCATATTATTGACAAAATGGGTAATTAAAATAAAAATAAAAAAAAGCGCAAACGACGTAGGATAACCATCCTTAGGGATGGACGTCATAGGGTGACTAACACCTTCCCTATATGTAATTAGACTCCCGAACCAATCCACTGGTTTCAAGGGCCGGTTTTTGGATTTTTTTAGGATCCCAATTATCCTTATAATTAATTGGTGGCGACTCCGCTTTTAATCTCTGTATGTTTTTCCCTTTTGTCACCTCAGGGTCATGACTGTGCCCTTTTTACAGCCGTCACATTGTGACAACTGCTATATCTGACATCATCATAAGTAAGTTTGAGGGACCACGGATTCAATGGACCAATGTTCCTGAAGATGTCAGAGATATGTGGTTCAAAGAGTTTAAGGTAAATTGGATTCTATTTCTTTGATTTATATAAATATGTACTAATATTATGACTCTTTCTACTTTAATGCTCATGTTTTAATTTACCTCAATACAGGATAAATATAAATGGCTCTCAACTGATGATAGGAATATTAGGAAACATTTCAACAGCAAGGGTGGAAAATGCTTGAAAAATGCAATGCAGAGTATCAGAGAGAAACAATGCATCGGGTCTCAGAACCCTGCTAAAGTTAGAGAAGAAATGTTCAAGCAATGGGAGAATCCAAAATTTAAAGCCATGAGTAAGCAAAATAGTAAAAATAGGCTTTGTGATGCTAGTGCCTCACTCCACACTGGTGGTTCTATCTATGCATCAAAGCACAGGAAGATACTGGTATTTGCCTTCAAAATCTTTTTCATTTCTCTTTAAATACTCTCAAATAATTAAACTTTCTCCCTTGGCGTTTGTATGCAGATGATTGAATTATAGAGGGAGCCAACTCCATTTGAGCTCTTCACGCATATTAAGCTGTGCAAGAAAAATGATACTTGGGTATCTGACAAGGCTGCATAATATGCTGTAAGTTTTCTTGTATTTATTATATCATTTATTTATTTCTCTTGTTGATGCAATCCTGCCAACCTAATTTCTTGATGGTTAGGTTTATTTTTTAGGCATAATATACGAAGCAAAAGGAAGAATTGAGCTCACAAGCTTCTGTACAGGGGGTACTAATACTGCACCTGAGCTCTCTGTTGCATCTAAAAACTAACTATACTTTGATGTGGTTGGTGGAATCAATAAGAAGGGGCTAGTGTTTGACCTTGGGAAGCAGAGAACTTATTATGCTGAGGGTTCTTCTACTAATGCTGGCCACGCTAGTTCCCTCTATGAGCTTCAGAGCATACGGCAAATAATCTCTCAATTGTGCATAGAGTTGAAGGAAGACAAGGAAATAGTGCATAGCCAACAAAAGATGATGCGGAACACACAAGATATGATGCATCTTCTCTTCCAGCACATTGGGATTACTCTTCTTGCTAAAGCCAGTCCATCTCAACCTCCGGTTCCTACTCCAGCTCCTCAAGCCTCGGTTGCAATCGATTAGCCTGACAGCCAAGACATGAGTAATGATTTAAATGATGATTACGATCAATAGAGAATAATATTTGTTAACAACATTTAAATTATTTTTTCACTACTGTTGCATATATTTGAATTGTTTTTTAACTATTTAAAATGCAGTAATTGATTTTTTTTTTCTTTCAAAGCCTTCAATTTTGATTGTTGAATAAATCTGACAAGAAACTACTTGAGGAAACCTCCATAAAATGGATATGGAAGGTCCAATTTTTTTTTTAAATTAGAGGGGGAATTAAAGATAGCCAAATTACACCTCTAAATCCATCTCAAAAAAAATTATTAAAGGCTGAAAAAATTTGCCTCTAAATCTGTCTCTAAATGAGGGGGAATTAGAGGCAAATTTTATCCATCTCTAATTCCCTCTAATAGAGGCGGATTGTAATTCCACTTCTTTTAGAGGCAGACTTAACATCCGGATTTTATCCACCTCTAAATCTTTGTTTAGACAGTTTTTTTCTCTATTTAGAGGTGGATATTTTTATTTTGAGGCGAAAAAAACCCGCCTCTAATAGCTTGCAATGCCTTATTTAGAGGAAATATTCTGCCTCTAAATAGGCTTTTTTTGGTAGTGAATGATGATGGGAACGACAGTGTTCTTTTAGGTGGAGAGCAACTTACAGAGGAATATGTTGAAGTAGGGCATAGAGAGGAAGAAGGTGCTTAGGAAGGAGTTACCCTTAGAGTGGATGAAGGCAATGGAATAGGGGTGGGAGTTAATGAGGGTGCTCCAATGGGTGTTGAAATAGGTAAGGAGGGAGTTGGAGTAGGACTGGGACATGAGGAGGGTACTCAAATGCATGAGAGTGTTGCAATGGGTGCTGATATAGGTGAGGAGGATGCTGAAGTGGGCGTGTGGGACATGAGGGGAGTGCTCAAGTGGGGGTGGGACATGAGGAGGGTGCTCAAGTGACTAGTGATAGGTATCTATCTATAGCAATAGCAGGCGAACAGGCATGGGCCAGGAAGACATAAATGAGCAGTAGTATGAATATGGGGTAAGTGATGATTTAAATAGTGTAAAGGGCAGAAACAACTCAAAAGAGGATGGTCTTCTTAAGTACAAGGACTTTAATGAGAAGACAGACCTAAGGACAGGGTGGAGCTTGAGGTCAAGAAGAAGTTTGACACTGCTATCATTCAGTAAGGCCCTAGTTGAATGGAATGTTCTAAGAGGTTATGACTTCATCTACAAACATAATGAGACCATTAGAGTAACAGTTATTTGCACTGAATTGTGTGGAGGGAGAATACATGAATCAAAGTCTAGTGACGGGAGAAGCTTCCAAAGTAAGACCTTTTATGATCTGCATGAGTGTGGAAGGCAATATAATAACAAGGAAACCACAGAATAGTGGGTGGTAAAGTAGTATTTGGAGAATTTCAGAGATAGCCCAAATTGGGAGCCTACAACATTGAAGTCTACAGTGGTGAGGGATTGTCAAGCTCTATTCTCTATAAACAATGCATAAAGGGCCAAAAGAATGGCACTAAAAATGATATATGGAGATAAGGACAAACAGTTTAGGATGTTGTGGAGTTACTGTGATACAACGAGAAAATGAAACCCTGGTAGCAATATGATGATGAAGATAAATGATAGGAGATTCTAAAGACTATACATGTGTTTGGACGCACGTAAGAAGGGCTTCTTGGCTGCTTGTAGGCATTTAATAAGTCTTGATAGATGCCATTTGAAGGGTAGACTCCCAGGTCAACTACTCTGTGTCATTGGCAAGGATGCCAATGACAATATGTTTCCTATTGCATGGGCAGTAGTTGAGGTTGAAAATAAGGATTCATGGGGGTGATTTCTTACACGGTTGATGGAGGATCTGGGACGCGTAAAGGAAATGGGATCAGATGAAGAAAGAAGGTATTCAATATGACACCCAGATGCAGAAATAGAACAATATTGGTTAGAGTTTGAGAGAGAGCTTCTTGTCTTTTGCTAGCAAGCATGGTCGACATAGTGGTGTGAATAGCTCCAGTCATTGCCATCTCTGTTGTTATTGGCACTCTAAAAGCCCCAACTTTCCTTATCGGGAGACCAAATATAGAAGAAACTCTAAAGAAGCGAAGAAGATGGAAAGATTGGGCAAATTAAAAAATAGGATGGGTAAAATAGTAGAAAGCCTTAGCCCTTAAGAGCAGTCATGTGATGTGCTCAGAGATCATGTCTGATTTAGATGATATGGTGCCAATAGGGCCAACTGATTTGGGAGACGTAGCAATCTAGTAATAAGTCTGATTTAAGTCATTAAATGTGACGGAGTGATTGTTTACGGAAAATATTATATAAGTATAAACTTTTGTATCGTTATGTAAGAAAAAGAAAGAAAAAAAGGCAATAAAGAAGTCAAAGATGTAAATTAATTAAATGCTGTCAGATAATTTTAAATATTAAATTTTTTTTTGGAAAAAAAAGAGTAGGGTTAAGATATTTTCATTAACCTTTAATATAAAAGAATGTGCTTATGGTGTCTCAAGAGGCAGAAACTTTTCTCTGAAAAAAATTGAGGAACTGCAATTGCAACAACAACAAAGCTGTGGGAATAGTGCTTATGGTGTTGCTCCTTCTCTCCTCTATTATGATATATCCTTTAATTGCAATTGAACCACTAGATCAGGTAGGTAAGTGCTATTTTCCTTTAATTTTTCAGTAGATTTTCTAATTTCAACATTTGAAAAGGAAAAACTCATAAACCATGAATTGTGTTATGTGAGAAATATCTGGTATTCTTTTGGCCATTCTTGATATAAATTGGCTGTGTATTGCGGATTATACACCCCACAACCCCACTTCCTTCCTGATTAATGACTTTGTATACATTATTTACAGGCCTAAGCCAGTGTTTCAATCATAATTAGCTCTTGGTTGGAATTCGTAGAGTAACAAGACACCCCGTGAATCTCCTCCCAGAGCGTCAAACGACTCCACCAAATCTCTGAAAGCAAACCCACACTCTTATTTAACCTCAACAAATTGTGCTTGTCCCACACGTTGTATAAAAAAACTGATAAGCAGAATAGTTTGGAGACACTAAGCTTATCCATTCGTAAAAAGAGAGAGTCCCATCACCTTCTGACACCAAAAACTTCAAAGATTTTCACAGCTCTGAAAGAGACACTGTCTCTAAATCCTGTTCACATAGAAACTATGAACCATTGATGTTTATATCTCTCATTTTAAATGCTTGAATAGTTTGTTGAATGTCTCGACACACTCTCCAAATAAGGAACTTGTATTTAGTAGGCATATCCAGCTTCCACAGCTCCTCAAAATCACCCGTAGTTAGCCCTTGTCCAGATCGTTGAACTTCACTGTTTTGATCCTCTAATGACTCCTGCCTCATCTTCCATGCTTTATAAGCAGATCTAACAACAAAGCACCCATTTGGAGTAAGATGCCAAGCCCAATGATCTTTAGGTTGTCTAATGCTAATGGGGAAGCTACAAATTGTGTTAACTTCACGAGTATTAACTGTTAGCTCAATAGTTTCACATCCATAATTTCACTAAACCTTTTTTAATGATATCTAAACAAATAAAAAATTGAATAAAGAAGAAATATATTACACTCATAATTTTTTTTCTCATTTAACTATCAGATACTCATGCAATGCCACATAGGAATTAGATAAAGGCATGTCATCTCATCTCTTCGTTGAAAAGTCAATGGAGCTCACTTTGCATTTTACCAACATGAAGTCTTCTGGAGCAAAAGTATTGCAAGACTTAAAAGATATGGTCAAGTTAAAACCCTTTATGGTAGAAAAATTTAATGGAGTAAATTACAAGATAAGCATTTAATGCTATGACAAAGATGTAAAAGGCATTAATGTACAAGAGGACAAAAACACTTCTTTATGTCACCTCAACTTTTTCAAGAGTCACTCACAAAGGGACACATCACCACTCTTGGAAAAAGCAAAAAGAGAATTCAAACTAAAGCATAATCCTTCATGAAGCCAAGACACAGCACTTAGATTACTTTCAGCAAGAACATGGTATTCTTACAAAAGAAAGATGAAGAAGTTACACGGATATGGGAAGATTTCATCTGCTTACAAAAAGGATTCACAATATCAAGTCCTGAATCCTACTACATCTGGCTGTGCAAATCACACAATATCTGGAAAAAGAAGATATGCCTTTCAACGGCTAGAAGAAGAGAACGCAGATAAATAGAAGAGCTGAAGGATGGTTGAAGTATTGAAGAACCAAGAGTGAAATTGGTACAGTGAAGCTTTCCTCCCTCTCATTGTGCTTCATCTCTAAATCTTCTGAGAGTAAGCTACTGAAATCAAAATGTTCTTTTTTCATCTGATTTTTCTTTCATTATTCAGAGAGATATCCTTCTTATAAAAATCAGAGTGTGCCTATCTAGATGTATTTGCTCTTCTTAGAGAGTATCATATCATCTCCCTTTTATTTTGAAGTTGTATTTTGTGGTTTGAGGTATAACCACTGTTAACATTGTTGGTGAACGTTTAGGAAAATCAACTTGTTTGTGGTGAGCAAGGAAAACCACCTGTTGCTAGTGATCAGGGAAAACTATGTTGTAATCTGATTTAAGATTAGTGAAAAATTCCTTGGGAGCCAAGGGGACTAGATGTAAACTCACACAATATGGGTTAAACCAATATAAATCTCTTGTGTTATTTTTGCTACCTTTTCTCTTTGATTGGTTATCATTTTCAAAACTTAGTTAAATCTAAAAATCTTCCAGTAAGTCACTAAAACAGCTTTCAGGTGACTAAAACAAGTTTTAGGTACCTAAATCCTGAAAAACATTTTCAGGTACCTAAAAGTATTTTTCAGGAAACTAAAAACCTTCAACTAACTAAAATTGTTTTGTATGACTATTCTTTCAAAACCTCTGTACTTCATTTATACATTTAGCTTAAGATTGTCTAACTAATGTTAACTTGAACTAAAATTTGAAAATACCAATTCACTCCCCCTCTTCATATTTTCCTAACTTTCACTTGGTATCAGAGCAGGTCTCATTATTAGTGCTTAACCACCTGAGTAAAGATCTGTTTGAGGAAAATGTCTCAGTTTCAGATTGATGGTTCATACTTCTCTAAAGGACACTCTACCCATCGTCCACCATATTTCAATGGGAAACACTTCACTCATTGGAAAGCCATAATGAAGATCTTCATTGAGTTTAACAATTTTGATGCCTGGGCAGTGATAAAGAATTTGCCTTCTATTCCAAAGAAAACAGAAAATGGCGGAGAAGTTGACAAACCAAGAAAGAAGTGGACTGAGGATGATATCAAAATGGTTCAAGTCAATGCACGTGCAATCAGTCTACTATTGTATGCTATAAGTAGTGCAGAATATGACAAAATATTAAGCTGTGATAATGCAAAACAAATGTGGGACAAGCCGGAAGTTATTCATGAGGGAACTAACAAGGTGAAGGAAACCAGTATCAACTTACTGGTACACCAGTACTAACTATTCATGATGAAGGATGAAGAATCTATTAAAGACATGTTTGATAGGTTCTCTAAGATTGCTGGTGAATTGAAAGCTCTTGGTATACCATACTCGGATGGTGATCAAGTTAGAAAAATCTTGTGTAGTCTACTCAAGCCCTGGCAATCAAAGATGGATACTATTGAAAGTGGTGATCTTAACTCCTTGAACTATGATGAGCTGCGTGGAATTCTCATTGCATACGACAAGACTCACCTATAGAGATACAGAAAGAATGAAACCAAAACTATAAAATCTCTTGCACTAAAGACTAGTGAAAGACAGAATGATGAAACTGAAGAAGAAATAGAAATGGAAGAAGGTTCAATCGAAGACTGAGCATTGTTTGGTAAAAAGGTTGCAAAGTTCTAATAGCCACGTCAGATAAAGAAATTTGCTCCGAGAAAACCAAAAGGAGAGAGCAGCAAAAGTAATGTAACTTGTTATGAATGTGGTAAACCTGGACATGTTCATTCAGATTGTCCTAATCTCAAGAAAAATACTGGAAAAATGGGTCAGAAGAATAAGGCTATGATGGCTACTTGGAGTGATGAAGATTGTGATGAGGAGGAGCAAAATGAAGAAGAAGAGGACCAATGTCTAATGGCTCTTGAAGATGACTGCAATGAGGTAATAAGCTCCTTATATGAAACTCCTTCTTATGAACGTATTAATACCCAAGTATGTGATCTATCAATTGATATTGATTCTCTTATTTCTGCCTACACTAAATTAGCAAATGAAAAAGAAAGTCTTGAAATTGAATTTAAAAATCTGCTAGAAGATAATATGTCTCTCTCATAAAAAACTACTTTCCTAAAAGGAGAAACAGACAAGTATGAAAATCATATTGTGAAAAATTTGCTAAAGGAAATTGAGATGTTAAAATATAAAAAGAAGCTTGACAGCAAGGAAATAGATGATTATTCTGGATCTTCATGTAGTAAAAATTCATCCATCAAATTAAAAAGGCAAAAGTCAGTCATTAAGAATTGTGATTTCTGTCATACTACTAGTCATAGAAGCTCATCATGTTATTTGAAATATAACAACAATTTGTCATGGGTGCCCAAGAATGCAC